>SRLM01002636.1:10744-105981 GCA_015708895.1 Populus ilicifolia | reverse complement strand
CCATAACTTTTGACTCAGGTGTCCAAATGAGCTGTTCTTTAATGATCTGGAAAGGTGACAGACTTTCCTATAAATATGTCTCTAACAGACATCTCGAAAAAAAGGCTTCTAAGAGGATCGAATTGCTGTCCGAAGTTAGAGTCGGATTTGTGTCCGAATTTTTACTGAAATTGTGTTGTGTTCTTCTTTATAGATTTCGGTTCTTTAGCTTGTAAAACTTATTATTTCAGTTTGATTCAAGTTATTTCATGTTTATTGAAGTGTTCTTATATATAATCATGGTTGGCTAATCTCTTTCTTGGATCCAAATCAAGGATGATGGTGGTTGAGGTGAGTTCTTTAAGATATGAATGAATCTTAATGTTTATCTTTTCATTTTCTTCATGAATGATTTATCATTGCAAAGAAACTTTAGAAACCATTTAGGTAATGTTATAATCTTGAATTTTTATGCACAAACTTTAGTTTTGGTATAGAGATTGCTTGATTCAATGTCTTACTTAATATGAAAGTACATGTTCATTCTTAAGCAATAATTAATCTTCATCCTTTTAAACTTCATTGTAATATCTTCCGATCTAATATCACCATCGTTGATATTAGGTTTAGTTATCTTATATATCTTGAAGGAATCACCAATACATCACCATTAAAATTGATTTGGACCAAGACTTACTTTTTCTTGTCATTTAAAATCTATTTACACTTTTTCATCTTTGAAAACAAATCCATCAATTATTCCCAACCAAGTTATTGTTAATTTAATTTCTCTTGAGTTGTTTTCTTGTTACCTAGCTTAATTTCCAGATCTAGCTCTCTATGGATATGACCTCGATCTTACCGAGTTAATTGCTACATCGCACACTCGTGCACTTGCGAGTTAAAACAAGCCGATCATAAAAAGCGGTCAAGCATTAGTATCAAACATTAAAGTTCATATTGAGTTTATACTATACTTATTCTAACACCATTAGTATAACATTTCACCTTGACATAATAAACTTAACTAAACATAATGAAGAAGAGAAATATAAATAAATAAGATAAGAACAAAAATAAGATATAAGTTAACTAAGTAAATAAAATGAAATAAAAGGCATAAACAAGAGATTAATGAAAGCAAAACTTAAGCATTACAAAAATATAAAGAAAGAAAGCAATAACATAATCTTGATCTGAAAACTAAGATGCCTAAATGCATAGTAAATATCTCTTTTTATAGACTAAAATTTGAAACTATTAATTTGTTGACTAATTATTGAGTGGGTGGCCACATCTTGACTTGGTAACAATCCTTATTTTCTTGTCTGAACAAAACATCACTGCTAAAATAGTAATTTGAACAGATTATCCTCATGAAAGTTCTAGAAAATTATCTCATATTTTCAACATAAAAAAATTGGTGCATTTGAACTTCTAAAACTTGAGATATGGGCTGAAAAATGAATAGTGTTTAGGCTACAAAACATATTCGGATCTCTTCATTGTTGCTATAATTTGAACTTGAAAACAGTCTTTTTGAATCTTGGACTCTCATGAAAGTTTTATACCAATGTCTTAACTTTCCATCCATATAGAACAAACTCAAATTCAAGTTCTATAATTCCAAATTGGCCTAATGATTGTTCGAGTGTGTTTGGTATTGTAATAGCTTTTGTGGTTGTGGTTTGAAAAAAGTTATTTTATAAAAAGTACTTTTAGTTAAGGTTAGTTTGATATTTATATATATTTAGTGAAAATTGTGGTTAAAATTAAGGTTGAGAAAAAAGTAATTCAATGTGTTTGGTTAAGAATACTTTTTAAATTGAGGTTACACACACACACATATATAATTTAAATATTGTAAATTTAACTACCACTATTACATCATAAAATAAATAATACTTTTTTATAAAATATTTTTTACTGTTTTATTAAACTATCTATAATTCTATTACGTATAAAATTCATCCAATAAAAACTATAGTTTTCATGATATTTTAAGCGTGTAATAAAATTAGATGAAATATTATCAAGAATAAAATTGAAATTTCAATATGAGTAAATTTAATTCACCCTAAACTAGTTTTTTTTAAAAAAAAATTATTGTTCACGTTTACATGAACAATGCGAGTGAAATCAATTCACTGCACTGGTTTTTTGTAAAAAAACAAATTGTTCACTTTAATGAACAGTGCGAATGAAGAAAAGCAGCACAAAGCTGCTTTTATTTTTCTTGCATTTTAAATGCGGTAGTAGTGGGCCCATAAAAAATAAATTATATTTTTGTGTTTACCAAATAATTGTTTGGTTGTGGTTACTTCAAACGTAGAAGTAACCACGCAAACAAACTGACTCTGAACAGTATTTCACTTTGAACTAAACTAATATATTTTTTCTAAACTTAGCTCTCTTTTTGTCTTTTCACTTTCAATAGTTAATCACATCAATCAATCCTTTGAATTGTGAGATATGCTTGTATTTAAAATGAGCATTTACCATAAATTAAAGTTATCTTATATTATCAAACTTATTATTATAAAACATGGCTAAGTTAGGAAATTCAATGGTACTTTAAGTACAATATAATAATATAAAATCTTAATAAAAATATACTTTTAAGTGTTGATCAACCTTTCAAATACTTAATACCCTGGAGGTTGATGAATTATTCATGTATATGTTTTCTCCATCCATTTCTTTATAAGTAAAACATCCTTTGCCTTTGTATATATATGTCCTTTTCCACTAGTATCAACTGCCACTACTTGAAAATTTTTAATCAGGATGACTTTAGAAATAACAAACATGTTCATTTAGAAACTTCATCAGTAAGGTAATCAACCTCGTTGATATTAGTTTTAATAGTCATTCCCTTTCTTGAATTGTTTTATTGAGTTTTATTTTGTTCATTATGATTTTTTTAATTATCATCATTTCACTTATGAGTTATAAGATATACAAAAAAAGAAATATCATGTGAATAATATTTCATTAAGTAAATTCATAGAAAATATTAAAGGAGTCATAAATGGTCCTACTTAAAACTCAATCTTTTTAGATAAAATTTTCTACATTGTATCTATTCATTGTACTTACTTTCCATATATATGAACATTAATGTCTACATGAATAGAAAACTCTAGTGTCATTTTTAGAGAGTATAAATTTATTATTTTGAAATAAAGTTTTAAAATTTAGAAATTTATCGACTTTAAACCTTTTTAATGATAACTTTAATCTTGAATTTTTTATTCAAAGCTTTTCAAAATACCTTGCACTCTTGATTAAACTATACACCTTATATTATGTATTGATTAATTTGTTTAAAATGTATTTTTTTCATATGAAATCACTATGATTTCATATGTCCAAAGATATCATAATAATGAGATTAAATTCATTATTTGAAAACTTTAGCACTTTTTTTCTACAAGAACTTAATCAATTCTGAGGGGAGCATATAAATCAATATTTTATGATGTTGCCATTTAAAGTTCTAAAACTTTTCAAATTTCTCATTATATGTCTCAAAAAATGATGTGGAATCTTCATTACCAAAGTAGTCCTTGCGAAGAGGTTGAAAAAACTCATTCTTAAGTTAAAAATATGATATAAATTATAAAACAAATAGCCGATAATATTTATAAATAAATATTTTAGCTTCATAATAAGCAAGTAATAGAATATAAAAACTTTAAACAAGCAACTTAATAAAATAAAAATATTTAAATTATGCAAGATAAAATCAACACATTAAAAGCTTAAGTTTTTTTTTTATCAAACAACATATCATTATAAAATATTTAAGCAGTTAAGAAAAAAGCACGATCATTTAAGAAGATAGCATAAACAAAATAATAATTCATTTGTTGAAAAATATAAATCAATAAAATATATAACCTATATCAAAACATCTAAATTGCATGAAAAATAATTTTATTATAATCTTTCATTCTAATCTTCATCATTATAGAGATTTTTGTTTTTCAATATTCTAAATGTATTAGAATATTGAGCGAAGATGTTTAATTTATTATAACAAAAGCATACAAATTATTAAAAAAAATCAAGAAAAGCCTAGAGTGCATATAATTTAAATATATAAACATGTAAAAATAAAACTCAAGACAATTATACTTTTAACATAAATATAATAAAAACAAATGTCAACATGCATACTAAACATATATTTAAATTTGCAATTAATATATAAAATCAAAGTTCTAGCATACATACTAATACTAAAAAAAAATATGCATAAATTAAAACTAATGAGGATACCTACTCGTTGAAGCACTTTAAAATAATGAATCTTTTATTATTGTCAATGATAAATTATTTATTTTTAAGATTTTATTACTCCTCACATGTGAAATTAGAATATTTTATAATATGTCTCCTAAGATTTCAATAATATTATCTTGGTTTAGATACACTTCTAAACAAAGATCTTTAAGTCAAAATAAAACAATTCAATTATCTCTCAACAAATAAATCTACGTTATAGATTTTCAAGAGGAGAATCATAGCATAAAAAGAAGAAGAAAAACACTAAAACGAGAAAGATTATAAAAATCTAGGAAAAAGATGGAACTCTCTTTTCACCATTTTTTATAATGGATTTTGAAAATTAGAAGTTGAAGAATTAATTCTAATAATAAATAGAATTAATTATCATATTATCAACATTTATTTAGCCATCATAAATCATAAATTAAATTTGAATATAATGGCTCTAAATCTGTATTTCTTAAGCTGAAAAGATTGTTCAAATTTGTTACAAATACTTATGGAAAAGACTATTAAAATTCATGGGCTAGATTGGATAAATAATAGGCTGTAATAAATATTTCTTTACGGACCAAACCCAAGTTCAAAAAATAGGCTATAATAACCCAAGTTATGTTTCTTTGTAATGATGGACAATGATGGATAAAGTTCTTAAAAAAGTTTTTGGTTTTACCAAAATATATCAATCAAGAGTTTTTTTAGATCAATTCTTATTCACCTATGATTTATTTAAATTATATTAATATTTTGTGTTAAAGAACATATGTTGAAAATTAAATTCCAATAAAATTTTAACCTTAAAAGTGAATAGACTTCACTTTTAATTTGATCTCAAATGCACTTATCAATCATGTTCTTTAAACAAATTTCCAATAATTTTATACCTACTATTCTAATCCACAACTATGTAACAAATATTTTTTTATTATCAAAGTGTTATGTTTTTATCTTTTACTCATGTGTGGTTGTGTTATTAAGATGTTTGTACGATTTTCTTTTCTTATTTTTTTTAATTTATATTTATCATTAATAGTAGAACTTGTATATTTTTTAAAAAAATTGCATCATTGACAACAATATAATCTACTAGATTGCGTAACCCTATGCTATTTTCATGTGTGGTACCCCTAAAAAAAAATGAAATGTGCCAATTTTCAAATTAAAAAAAAATGGGAATGGTGGGTGGAAAATTATGGAAAGATAAAAATTAGAGATTTCTAGTGATGGTATACACTTGTTCACGTGCAAGTATAGATAAATTACTTTTAAAGCACATTCACCTCGAAAATCATTTTTTTTCAAAATTATTTTTAAATTAGCTTGTGTAAATTATTGAAACAAAGTTATTTAATTCTTAAAATATAAAAAAAAAATGATTTATATTGATCATGCTTGATTTATTATTATTTTTAGTTTAAGAATATACCTTAATTTCTTATTAATTTTTTTTCATCTTTTATAGTTTTTTTTGTTTTGTTTTTATACTTATTAAAAGAAAGAGATTGAAAAATAACACAAAATTAATTAGATTATAGATTAGATTTAAAACATAAGAATTAAATAGAGAGTTTCAGGATATATATATATATATATATTGGGCAGCAATGCACTTCTCGAAATTAGCAAGCGGAACTACGTGACATTGCATATTTGAACTCATTAAAGCTCGATTCGCATCATTATGCTCGATAAAAGGAATGAGAGAAGCTCTAATAGAAAAATATTAGAAGGGGAAAAAACTTTGAAGACGCATATGTTTCCATGCAATAGTTAGGAATTATTGACGGTATCATTCTGGAATAACCTATTCTTCCCAAGCATCTTGATTCATCAATTCGATTTCATTATACAGATCGGGAGAATCAAAAAGGCCAAATTCAGTGAGGTCTCTCTGATTCTGAATATGATAATACCAATAATTATACTAATCTACATGTCTTTATCCATCTCCATTAGTGCTAGTTGAAGAAATGAAAATGACCATATTTGTATTTGCTTTGATAAAAAAAATAAAAATAAAGAAAATATAAATATAAAATATATAAATAATATATTAAATTGTAAAACTTTATATAGAATTAAATTACTTGTAACATAAAAACAAAAAAAAGAGTTTCAAATCAAAGTATTGCTACTACAAAGGGTGCTTTTCCTTCCTAACATAGTTTGAAAAACAAAAGAACCTTATTTATTTTAATGAAATAATACTATTTGGTATATGACATGATCGAAAAATACAATATTTTAAAATATAGTTATTGAAATAGAAACATATTAAAAAATTATAAACATAAATTTTAACTTGCATAGAAAAAAAAGAAATGAAATAATGAGATTTGAAAGACACGCCAAACTTTAATGATAACAAATCTAATTTCAAGGGAAAAAATAAAAAACAATTTAATAGTATTAAAAAAATCATTAATAATAATAAAAATAACTCATACACTTTATCCAAATAGAACAGGGCTTAATTACTTTTAAAAGCTTCATATAACTTATTTTAAACATTATTTATAATCTTTTTTAATATTGATGGATTTATTCCATTAAAGTTTTTATAATATCATGAAATTTATTGTAATGATAACTTTAATATTCATCCAAAATTTTATTTTTTTTTGTGTGTTAGTCTATTTTTTGATATCTCTAGTCTCATAAACGGCATATTAAAGTATTGTGATTTTTAATTGTAACATCTATCAAACTTTGGTATTTTACTGAAATTTTTCAAATTAAGTTATTTTACTCTCTTTTTTTAACCGTGCTAATTTAATGATCTAGTAGTGGTGGGAAATTCTTTCGATACATCTAGTTATGCTATAACTTATACACGTGCAAGTATCAAAAATGACTCATAAAGGACATTCACCAAGAAAATATGTGAAAGATATCGGTATTTAAAACCAAAGACAAAGGCAAGGTACCACTAATAAGGCCCGTTTCCTATTGCAAAATATTTTTATAAATAATTAAAAATATATATTTTTAAAATTATTTTTTGTGTTTTTATATTATTTTATATATTAATTTTAAAAAAATAAAAAATATTACTTTAATATATTTTAAAGTAAAAAATATTTTAAAAATCAATACCACAATCCTAAAATGACCTCTAAATTGGAATTTCAACAAATTTTGAAATTTTTATAATATTAGATAGTTTTATATGTTAATGTAAAAAAATTAAAAAAATATTTTACTATAATCGAAAAAATAACATAACTATGATTTTTTAAAAAGTTACCCTAAATTGATTGGCAAAGCCAAAAAAAAAAGAAGAAGATTCTCGAGACATTAAAATTCTAAAAATAATTTTTTTTAATGTGGATGTTCGAGTCATCTTGCATGTATCTTGATACGACTAAAAGATTAATGTTTTCTCTCAAGTGCAAGAGTGTCAAACTAATAAATAACCTTGCAAAACCAAGGTCGAACCATAAGGAGGTTCATTATATAAATTATAAACAACAACAATAATAACAATAACAACAACAATAATAATAATGGCAATAGTAATATTAATAGTAGTAGTAGTAGTAGTAGTAGTAAAGAAAAAGAAAAAGAAAATTGATGAGAACTTGGAGATGGAAGATCAATGTAAAAATTAAACAGTGATAAAAATAAATGTCAAGGTTAGAAGTTCCATTAATGATATGTCAAACAAGTATAGTATAAACTCTTATTATTCAATTGGAAACCACACACAAAAAAGGTTCCACTCAGATTATAGATTGTTAACATGTTACATTAGTCATATTATTCGATTAATGCTAATACTTGTAAATCTCGTCAAGCATTCATGATTATAACTTATGTTAACAACAAATCAAGTTCCTTTCATACCTCAGATGTCAGTTATACTATATAGTATGGGCTATGAAAGTACCAAGCATTTGTTGTACCAAGTGTTATACAACATAAATCAAGATTAGTTATTTAACAAGTAAAGTATTAAAAAAGTGAACAAGATAACAAATACAAAACATGTTAGTATCAAACATTAAAGTTCACATTAAGTTTACTCTATACTTATTCTTACACCATTGGTATAACCTTTTCACCTTGACATAATAAAAGAAAGAAAAATAAATAAACAAGATAAGAACATAAATAAGGTAAAAGTTAACTAAGTAAATGAAAGGCATAAACTTGATATTAATGAAAGCAAAGCATAAACATTATAAAAAAATATAAAGAGAGAAAGCAAGAGCATGATCTTGATCTGGAAACCAAGATGCCTAAATGCATGGCAAATGCCTCTTTTTATAGGCCAAAATTCATAACTATTGATTTGATGACTAAGTGATGAGTAGATGACCAACTCTTGACTTAGTGACAATCCTTGTCTTCTCTTGTCTACCTAAAACATCATTGATAACATCAAAATTGGAACCACTTGAAAACATGAAAGTTATTAAAAATTATCTCATCTTTTTTGTGTAAAAAATTCAAGTCATTTGAACTTTTAGAACTCTAAATATAGGCCAAATGCTGAACAGGGCTTGGGCTGGAAGACAAATTCAGACTTCTTTGTTGTTGCTATAATTTGGACTTGAAAATGACTTTTTTAAGTCTTAGGCTCCATATGAAAGTTGTAAGTCTATGTCTTACCTTTCCATCCATATAAAGTAGACCTAAATCTGAGATCTACAGCTCCAAATATGACCTAATCACCAAACAGTGTTTTGGTTTGGACTTCACTAACATATATTTTCTAAGTTTGGTCATCTCTTTGTCCTTTCAATTTCAGTTCTTAAACTCATCAATCAATCCTTTTATTTATGTGATAGGCCTGCATTTAACATAAATATTTACTATAAATTAAAGGTATCTTATATTATTAGATATATTATTATAAAGCATGCATTAGTTAAGGAGTTATTGATACCTTAAGTGTAAAATGATAACCTAAAACCTTGATAAAAATACATTTTTAAGTACTAATCACAACCCCCCAACCAGCTTATTACTAGTATCTAGTAATCAAAGCATTAAAATAGAAAAATAATTTACAAATTCCACAAAGTAAGGTATTCATCATTCAACTTCCATTAATCTATCCACATAAATAAACTCTCATTAAATTTATATATCTGCTCAATACGTCTTAGTAAGATATTAATAAACCTTTCTTTTATGGTCAATTTATCAACACATAATTATAGAGCTTTTCTTGAAAGAAAACAAAATTGTTGTTCTAATGTTTAAAGTTAACTTCTTTGGGTTGGGATTATTTTTTTTCTTTTTTTTTAAATTTATATACATATAACTTAAAACACCATGCATCTTTAACCCATGTAACGAGCTTTCAGCTAAAGACTCCCAAACCAATTGGTTTTAGGGCATTAGGTGTTGAGACACCCCTATGAGCTTAGTAACTCGGGTTGCAGATACTAATACGTAGATAGTGCAATATTCAATTCCCTTAAGCTTTTCTTCTCAACCCATATAATAAGCATTGGGTCAATAGCTTCCAAGTTAGTTGACTTTAGGGTATTAGGTGTTAAAACTCTCATTTAGGCTTAATTACTTAGGTTAGAGAGGCTACTAAACCAAACTTATCTATATTTTTATTATCATCATTTTTTTTAATTATATAATATCATTTTCCCTTAGTTGTTACCTTTAATAAAAAAACATAAATAATGTAACAATCTAATATGCAACCCACAATCATATGTTAAAGTGTGTGTGTGCAAATTAAGGTTTAAGAATATATGTTAAATGAGTATATGAGCATAATTAATTGGTAACAATGCGAGAGTTTGTATATCTAAATATTTCATGAAGTATTATAATAGACCTTATTAAAAATGCTTACTAAGATGCATCTTAAGAGTTATAAAAAGATCTCATTTACTTTGTCATCATAGTAACAAGAATTTTGCACATGCTTTATGAAATAAAAAACACAGTTAGTTTTTTTTTTTAGCTACTACTGTCTCCCCATAACCAAAATGAGAAATTGTTCTCAATGTTCTAAGGTAGAAAGATAAAGTACAGAAGATATCACCTGAAATAACAAACATTAACAAACCTGAAACACACTGAAACAAAAATAAGAAATAACAAAACACAATAATAAAAAAAATTACAAATGAAGACTCAAATATAATCTAAACTTTTTACGGCTTTCCTTATATGACCAATTTATGCGACTCATGGAGGGATCAATTACAGGAATGAAAGATTGTGGTTGGTTAATTAATTGTTTAGCAGTAGTAGTAGAGATTATGATTTGTCGTGCAGAAGATGTTAGAAATTCCTGTTCCACAACATAATCAAGAAAAGATAACAACTTATTATAATAACCATTAACATTTAACAGACCTATAGGTTTATGGTGAATGTGCAGTTGGGCCCAAGAGGAAATATGGAAGATCTCTTCCAATGTGTCTAGACCACCTGGTAAAGCGATGAAGGCATCGACATGGTTAAACATTGCATTTATTCAAGCCGACATTGTAAAGACCTGAAGTTCTTCAATTGTTTTTCCAATGATGTCCCCTTGCGCTAAAGTTTTCGGGATGACCCTCAAAACTTGACTACCTCCTAAAATGCAACTATTGACACACCTCCCATTAATCCAAGACTGTTTTCCCCATACACTAAATGAGTCTTTCTCTCAGCTAGCACATGACCAAAATGATTTGCTGATTCTAAAAACTCATTTTCTTTCCCAGGACTAGATTCATCAAAAACATAAATATTTTGTCTGTGATAACCTAAGGAACTTGTCATTTCTACACACTTCTATATGTATTGAATGTATGGGTTGAGTAGAAATGAAAGAAAGGAAGAGAGGATTTTATATATGAGAAATTAAAAAGGCAATTATACCACTTATATATATGCTAGCTAGAGTCTCACACACACTCTTTCTTTCTCTTTATTTATTTATTTTTAAAAAAGCATGTGTATGTACAGGTAGTTATGATTGTGACTCACATCTTTCCTTATTTTACATCTAAGTATGGTTTAAATGCCCTCTATGGATCGGGGATAGGCTTCTCATCCAATTTTCTTAAAAACTAGCAAACAAGGTTTTTTTTAGTCATATTCCCAAGACTAAGTCGAGCATGTTCTTTATGAAATAGTGGTTATAAATCATGAATTGCATGATACACATCTCCACTAAGATGCGTCTCAAGATTCAATAGAAGATTATCTATAGACTCCTTTCTCAGGGCATCCTTAATGAATTGTATTTTATCTTCACGGTTTATAGATATCATTCCTAAAAAATGACATTGTGCATTACAAGTCCATCTAGCACATCGATGAAAGACTTTTAGTCGTTTTGCACAATGTTTCTTTGTAAAAGTGTTTTTACATATTCCAAGCATGTGTGAAATGAAGGAATTTGAGGACTCACCTTATAATCGGACCTTTGCTTCAATCAACCAGCGAATATCTTCAGGAATTCCATGATTCATTAACAACCTCAATCTTGCACATCTAGCATGATATTTTTTTATAATCGCATTATGAGGTAGAGCGAGAAAATACTTTTTTAATTTTTCAAGATTAGTGTTTATTTTTAAATAAGAATTGGAAGAGAGATTTAAAGAATTGCACAAATATATACACAGATATCAGTTATTATGAAAAACTGAAAGAACTGACTTAAGTCACAAAATATCGTTGTCCGCCATTTAACTGGAGTGAGAGAAACTAGAAAAAAAATCACCCAAAAAGAAACACAAAATCAATATGAGGAAAAAAAAATAAATATTTATATACAAGATCATCTAATAGAGTCATTTTCAATTGAAAAATTATCAAAGTAAACTTTCAAACAATATCCATTTACCTTGAAAATATTGTCATTATTTGGATTCTCGATATCACAAGCCCCATATGGATACACATGTTTCACAATAAAAGGACCGCTCCATCTTGATCTTAGTTTTACAGGAAATAAATGCAGTCGAGAATTATAAAGCAAAACTTTTTTACCAACATTAAATGTTTTTCTCATTATTTTCTTGTCATGAAACTCTTTGATTCTTACTTTATAAATTTTTAAATTTTAATATGCATCATTTCTTATTTTCTCAAGCTTATTTATTTGTAATTTTTACAATTGACTAGCATTATCAATATTTGAATTAAAAGCTTTAATAGCCCAATAAGCTTTATGTTCAAGTTCTATGGGCAAGTGACAAGGTTTTTCATAGACTAGTCTATAAGGTGACATACCTAATAATGTTTTATAAGCAGTTTGATAAGCTCAAAGTGCATCATTAAGTCTTAAAAACTAGTTTTTCTTATTAGGGTTCACAATTTTCTCTAAAATGTGTTTGATCTCACTATTAATAAACCCTACTTGTTTACTTGTTTAAAGGTGATAAGGGGTGACAACTTTGTGTGTGATTTCATATTTTTTCACTAAAGACCAATTTTTTCATATTTGGTATCTAAAATGTGTTTGATCTCACTATTAATAAACGAGTATGCTTATTTTTCTTTATTTGTTATTGTGTACATTGAGTTAAAGATACCAATGTTTGCATGATAGGTCCTTCAAGTGTGATGAATCGAGCTTAATTATGATTGTTATTATTCTTTTTATTTCAAAGGTTTTATGTTTTGTTTTGCTTGAGGACTAGCAAAATCTAAGTTGGGGGTAGTGATTGTGCATCAAAAGTATCATTAAGTCTCTTATTTTACATATGTATTTATTGTTTTTATTTGGTCTTTTTATAATAATTGATGTGTTTTTTAGTAATGAAGTTTGTTTTAATGTTTCGATAGGTTTTTGGAGCTTAAATGAATTAATTCAAGAAATTCAACATCGGAATTGAGAACAAAGAATTGAAGAGACATTTAGTTGAAGATTGAAGCAAATCTTGGTTGAAATAAGTGCTCCAAATTTGTCCCAAAAATCAATTCTATTCCAATTCTAGAAAAGAATATCATATGATCTATTTCAAGCCCAAACTTGCCTTATGTTGTGTGCAAACTTCAACCATTAAACACTCAAGGTTTCAATGTCAATCTTAGCCCAAATAATAAGTACATTTGTATACTTATTTGATGTTCAAATTCAGCCCAAAATCAGCCCCAAATCAGCCCTAAATCAACCCCAAATCAACCTTCAAATCAGCCCAAACACAATCCATGATCTTACATGTCCACACAACAACAATTGATTTATTTTGGGTAATTCATTGATCCAAGAAGGCAAGCACATGGATGGAAAGCTGGAGGGGATATTTTTACATTATTTTGGGTCAAAAAGAAGAAGGAGACAACTCATAAATGAGGAAGAAAAACGTGCACCAAAGTGGTTGCAAAGCTGTCCTGATTTGATTTTTCAGAACACCTTTCGGTGTTTTACCCATAACTTTTGACTCAGGTGTCCAAATGAGCTGTTCTTTAATGATCTGGAAAGGTGACAGAATTTCCTATAAATATGTCTCTAATAGACATCTCGAAAAAAAGCTTCTAAGAGGGTCGAATTGCTGTCCAAAGTTAGAGTCAGATTTGTGTCCGAATTTTTACTGAAATTGTGTTGTGTTCTTCTTTATAGATTTCGGTTCTTTAGCTTGTAAAACTTATTATTTCAGTTTGATTCAAGTTATTTCATGTTTATTGAAGTGTTCTTATATATAATCATGGTTGGCTAATCTCTTTCTTGGATCCAAATCAAGGATGATGGTGGTTGAGGTGAGTTCTTTAAGATATGAATGAATCTTAATGTTTATCTTTTCATTTTCTTCATGAATGATTTATCATTGCAAAGAAACTTTAGAAACCATTTAGGTAATGTTATAATCTTGAATTTTTATGCACAAACTTTAGTTTTGGTATAGAGATTGCTTGATTCAATGTCTTACTTAATATGAAAATACTTGTTCATTCTTAAGCAATAATTAATCTTCATCCTTTTAAACTTCATTGTAATATCTTCCGATCTAATATCACCATCGTTGATATTAGGTTGAGTTATCTTATATATCTTGAAGGAATCACCAATACATCACCATTAAAATTGATTTGGACCAAGACTTACTTTTTCTTGTCATTTAAAATCTATTTACACTTTTTCATCTTTGAAAACAAATCCATCAATTATTTCCAACCAAGTTATTGTTAATTTAATTTCTCTTGAGTTGTTTTTTTTGTTACCTAGCTTAATTTCCAGATCTAGCTCTCTGTGGATATGACCTCGATCTTACCGAGTTAATTGCTACATCGCACACTCGTGCACTTGCGAGTTAAAACAAGCCGATCATAAAAAGCAGTCAAGCACTGCATGATCACTTAAAACAACAACAGGTGAGCCAATAAGATAAGACCTAAATTTTTCACATGCAAATACTACTACAAGTAATTCTTTTTCAGTATTGATATAATTCATTTGAGCACTATTTAAATTTTTACTTGCATAGTAAATCACATAAGGTTTCTTATCTTTTCTTTGTTCCAAAAAAGCACCTATGGCATAATCACTAGCGTCACATATTATTTCAAAAGGTAATGACCAATTAGGAGGTTGAATGATAGAAGCACAAGTAAGTTTTTAAGTTTAACAAAGGTTTCTTCACAATGTTCAGTCCATTCAAAAATATTATCTTTTATTAGAAAGTTACTTAAGGGCTTAGATATTACACTAAAATCTTTGATTAACCTTTTATAAAAACCAGTATGTCCTAAAAATGATCTAACATCTTTAATAGATTTTGGTGTTGGCAGTTCAAATTTTTTTTATGAAACAATGTGACAAAGTACAATGCCGTTTGTTACCATAAAGTGATATTTTTTCTAATTCAGCACAAGATTCTTCTCTTCACACCTGCTCAAAACCTTTTCTAAGTTAATTAATTAAACAATCATCAAATGAATCACCAAAAACAGAAAAATCATCCATAAAAATCTCAAGAAAATGTTCAACCATATCACTAAATATACTAAGCATGCATCTTTGAAACATGGCTGGTGCATTACATAATCCAAAAGGGATCCTTCGATATGCAAAAGTACCAAATGGACATGTGAAAATAGTCTTTTCTTGATCTTCCAATACAATTTCAATTTGGTTATGACCTGAATAGCCATCTAGGAAACAATAAAATTTATGACCTGCAACTCTTTCTAGGATTTGATCCATGAAAGGTAAAGAAAAATGATCTTTTCTAGTCATTGAATTAAGTTTTCTATAGTCAATACACATGTGCCAACCAGTAACAGTTATAGTGGGAATTAACTAATTGTTCTCATTTGTTATTACAGTAACTCTAGATTTTTTAGGTACAACTTAGGTAGGACTTACCCATTTGCTATCAGAAATAGAATAAATGATTTCATTATCTAGAAGCTTAATAACTTCATTTTTCACTACTTTTTTTCATATTAGGATTGAGCCTTCGTTGTATTTCCCTAGAGAGTTTAGCATTTTCCTCCAAATAAATTCTATGTGTACAAATCAAAGGACTAATTTCTTTTATGTCAGATATGGTCCATCTTAATGTATTTTTATGCATTTTCAAAATTTATAATAACTTACCTTCTTGATGTGCATTAAGTTTGGAAGAGATTATTACCGAAAAAGTTTTATTTTCTCCTAAAAATAAGTATTTGAGATTAAATGGCAACGATATCAAATTAGGTTTGGGTGATTGAACACTTGAAGTTATGGACTTAATTGATCATGGTGGTAATTTCTCAATTTATGGTCTCAAATTACTTGCCTTTGATTCTTCCTGAAAATAAACCATTTGCAAATCATCAAATTCATCAATCTCAATTTCACTGGAAGTGGTTTGAAATTGATCATGAATTAATTTTTTAGTAAAGTCCACTTCCTGTAAATCATTATCATCTCCAGGTTACTTGCAAATGTTGAAAATATTCATCTTCAATTTCATGTTTTCAAATAATAGCTTTATTAGTTCATTCCTACAATTAATCAATGCATTAAAGTTGCAAGAAATGGACATCCTAAAATAACAGGAAATGAATTACATACTTCAACAAGTTATGTGTCCAAGACAATAAAATCCAGAGGATAAATGAATTTATCGACTTGTATTAACACATCTTCAATTATTCCTCTAGACACTTTTATAGATTTATTGACAAGTAAAAGAGTTATAGAAGTTGGTTTTAACTCACCTAGATTGAGACTCTGAAAAACTAAATATGGAAGTAAATTCACACTAGCTCCAAGATAAGTTGTCTTAGACACACAACCTGTTGAAGCATGTAATTCATTTCATGTTATTTAGCATAGGAAGGAACTTGTTTAATAGCATCCAGCAAAGGTATATTGATTCTTACCTATTTGAAAGTTTTGAAGATTTCAGAGTTATGATTGACTTTTCTTTATTTGGTCATGACATGAAAAAATAGAAGTGCTGGTAGGAAATTAGTCATTTGTTTGCAATTTTCAGATTCAACCCTTTCCTTACCCTCAAAGATTGACTCATCATCTTTCTCACAAAGTTCAAGAGTGGGTTTTTCAATAACCTTACCACTACGAAAAGTAGTGACTGATTTGACTTGATTCATGTGTTGGCTTTCAGAACTACTTACATTTACATTATATTGCTCTTTGGGATTTTCTTGTGGTTGACATGGAAACTTACCTTTCTCTTGAAAACTAAGAGCAAATGTCAATTTTTCAAGAATATCTTTAAAATCTGTCATGTTTTAAGCAAGTTGAATATTGATTGTTTTTTGCTTTTCAATAAACGCATACAATGTTTCCTCAAGATTTCTTCTAGGAGGTAGAGCATAAGGAGGTGCATATCCATGAGAATTTTGGAAATTATGGTATACTTGAAATGGTAGTTGTGAAGTTTGTATATTGTTATTATCACTCTTCCAACTGAAATGTAAGTGATTTCTCCAACTAAAGTTGTATGTTTGGGAGTATGAGTTATGATTAACTCTAAAATTATTAAATTCATAATTCAAATTATAAAATCATATAATTTTTTATGAGTTAATATAAAATAAACCTGCTAAATCGTTCAACAAACTTGAAAATAAATAAAATCAAGTAAAATCGTTAAAATAAGGTGAAATCGTAAAAAACACGATTTTACGCCTGATTTTACGCGTCTGTACCAAAACAGAAAATGTTGCGCCACTGTTCCCTCCACGTGTCAAGCAAGAATTGGCCTATTGACTATTACACAGTACACACAGTCACACTGTGTGACTCATTAAGGGCAAGGAGTGAATCGAGGGTTCCAACACGAAGACCAGGGATATTAAACTGCGAAACGGAAAGGAAATAATAGAAAATTAAGGTTAAAGTAAACAGATCAAATGAAGAAGAAAGAGAAAGAAAGAAACCTTGTAGAGAGGTGTATCAAAAGAGTGCTTTGAGATTTGTTCTTGCAAATGGTTCCACACAGAAGAAGCTGAGTTTTCAACCGGAAGAGAAACTACCCAGTATCTACTCGTCATTTCCTTTTTGTTTTTTACTTAGATGTTTTTGATTTTGATTAGAGAGAGAAAGAAGGGCTTTGTTCGTAGGTAAAGAGAGATCAGAGTTGCATCGATTTTCTTCTTCTATTTCAATTTCGGTGGAGCCTTCCTGGCGGTGTAAGGATGATTGTTGACCAGTAAAATCAGGCCATGTTTTACTTGATAAAATAATACATAAAAGATAAAATATTTTCTACTATCATAAGCATTGTTACCATTTCGAACTTTGCCCGGGTTAATTAAAAAAAGGATTATTGGGTAAACCGGCGTACATTATTTTAAATTAAAATAATGTTATTTTAGTTGTTTTTTTTTTTTTTACTTGAATGGGTTTTATTGGTCAAATGGATTGCAAATCAATATAACAAATCACCCTAATCTAACCTTTTTTTTTTTTATTAATCTGTCAAATTAGAACAAGATTCTTCTTTTATTTATTTAACCAGCAATTGAAGATTGTTGAATTATTTATTAATCCTATTGGATCACACTAAGCTGTGTGTTGGATAAAAAAAATATTATTGTAAAAAAAGTCAAAGTTGCAAGGATTTTTTTGGTTTTATTATTAAATATAACTCAATGACTAAATCTTCAACTCTTTTGATTTTTTTTAACCTGTATTTTAAATTAAACTATATAAAATTTATTATAACATAATTTAATTGGTTTTGTAGGTTTAAAAACAACTCAATATCAAGTAAAAATATAGTTTGATTTTAAAAAAAATCAAGATGATATTTTTTATTAATATTAAAATAACAATACATTGTATAACACGCATGAATTTTTTAATATATTTTAAAAAAATTTGTAATTTTACGATCCGAGTTTGTATGTGGCTTTTCGTGCCGTGTTAAAATTATGATTTTAACAACCTTGGTTGGTCCTTTGGAAACCGTTTAAAGCATGAGTTTGTTCATGGAGACATTCCTTAAAAGAAGGTAAGGTTGGATAGTTATTGGTTGAGTGTTCATTTGTTTTACATATTTGACACACAATATTTTCAACAGATTTTAATTGACTACTCTTTTTCAATTTTAGTATCTCGACTTTTCTAACTAAAGATACAAACTTGACTTGGAGGTCATGATCTTCTCTAAGGTTGTACATACCTCCACTAGATGTATGAGGTTGAGTTTTACCCGGTGCCTCATAAGTACTCGCGGTGTCCCAATTTTGAGGATTTTCAGCTAATAAGTCTACGTACTCCATTGCTTCATCAAGGTCTTTATCTTTAAAAGTTTTATTGTATATCAATTCAATCATTTGTCTATCTATAGGTGTTAACCCTTCATAAAAATATGAAACTAATTTCCATGTTTCAAAATCATGATGAGGGTAAATATTAAGTAAGTCTCGATACCTATCCCAATATTTGTAAAATGTTTCTCCTGGTTTTTTATTAAAAATGATTTGTCTTTTGAAAAAGTTTGTTCTATGAGATGAAAAAAATTTCTTTAAAAACTGTTGTTGCATTTCATTCCAAGCACGATTGGATCCTGGTCTTAAATTTTATAGCTATATTTTAGCTTTATCTTTTAATGAAAAAGGAAAAAGCTTTAATTTGATGGTATTCATGCTACAATTTGAATCATTATATGTGTTACAAACCTCCTCAAATTCTCTTAAATACAAGTATGGATTTTCCAATTCTAAGCCATGAAAAGAAGGTAAAAGTTGAATAATGTCTGATTTAAAGTTAAAATGAGATGCATCAGGAGGAAAAACTATGTATGATGGTGCACTTGTTCTTGCATGATTCATGTGGTCTCTAAGTGTTTTAATACGGTTATTCTTATTATTCTTATTATAAAATGATTGATTATCTTTTTTTACCATAGTTTCTGAAAATGATGAGGATACCCTAGAAAGTTTACCACTTAATGTACGTGACCACACTCTGATGCACGTGTAAAAATAGAATAAAAGGAAGAAGAAAACAAAAGAAGAAGAAACAAAAGAAAAGAAACAAAGTTATATATAAGAATAGTGAAAAGAAAAAATAAAATAAATACTATAATTTGTACAAGAACTTAACTCCCCGATAACGGTGCCAAAAACTTAACACGACTAAAAGATTGATGTCTTCATCTAAGTGCAGGAGTATCGAAGTAATAAATAACCCAACAAGACCGGGATTGAACCACAAAGAGGTTAATTGTACAAATTATAAACAACAACAATAGTAACAATAACAACAATAATAATAATAGTAGCAATAATAATACTAATAATAGTAGTAGTAGTAGTAGTAATAAAGAAAAAGAAGAAGAAGAAGAAGAAAAGTTAATAAGAACTTTGAGATGGAAGATTAATGTAAAGATTAAACAATGATAATAACAAATGTCAAAGTTCGAGGTTTCACTAATGGTATGTCAAACAAGTATAGTATAAACTCTTATTATTCAATTGGAAACTACACATAAATAAGGTTCCAATCAGATTATAGATTGTTAACATGATTACATTAGTCATTTTATTCGATTAATGTTAATACTTGTAAATCTCGTCAAGCATTCATGATTATAATTTATGTTAACAACAAATAAAATTCCTTTCATAACTCAAGTGTTAATTATACCATACAGTATGAGCTTTAAAAGTATCAAGCATTTGTTGTACCAAGTGTTATACAACATAAATCAAGATTAGTCATTTAACAAGCAAAGTATTAAAAAATGAACAAGATAACAAATACAAAATATGTTAGTATCAAACATTAAAATTCATATTAAGTTTATACTATACTTATTCTTACACCATTAATATAACCTTTTTACCTTGATATAATAAATTTAGCTAAACATAATGAAAGAAAGAAAAATAAATAAACAAGATAAGAACATAAATAAGGTAAAAGTTAACTAAGTAAAGAAAGGAAATGAAAGGCATAAACTTGATATTAATGAAAATAAAGTATAAACATTACAAAAAATACAAAGAGAGAAAGTAAGAGTATGATCTTGATATGAAAATCAAGATGTCTAAATGTATGGCAAATGCCTCCTTTTATAGGCCAAAATTGAAAACTATTGATTTAATGATTAATTGATGAGTGAGTGACCAACTCTTGACTTGGTGATAATCCTTATCTTTTCATGTTTGCCCAAAACATCATTTACAACATCAAAATTAAAACCACTTAAAAACATGAAAGTTATAAGAAATTGTCTCAGCTTTTCTTGTGTAAAAAATTCAGGTTATTTGGACTTTTAGAACTCCAAATATGAGCCAAATACTGAACAGTGCTCGGGCTGGAAAACATTCGGACTTCTTTGTTGTTGTTATAATTTGAACTTGAAAATGACCTTTTTAAGTCTTGGGCTCCATATGAAAGTTGTAGACTTATGTCTTATCTTTCTATTCATATAAAATATATTTAAATATGAGATCTACAGCTCTAGATATGACTCAATTACCAAACAGTGTTCCGGTTTGGACTTCACTGACATCTCTTTTCTAAGTTTAGTCATTTTTTTGTCCTTTCAATTTCAGTTCTTAAATTAATCAATCAATCCTTTTATCTATGTGATAGGCTTGCATTTAAAATAAATATTTACCACAAATTAAAAGTATCTTATAGTATTATATATATTATTATAAAACATGAGTTAGTTAAGGAGTTATTGATACTTCAAGTGCAAAATAATGACATAAAACCTTGATAAAAATGTATTTTTTAGTACTGATCATATCATAATTAATTTTATAGATCCTAAAATTAGCAGTGATATAAACTTTTAATATTCATAAAAAAACTCAAACTCGTAATTATTATAAAATTAATTTAAAATTTGACAAAAGTTAAATAATTTCTCTAAATTTAATAACATTCTTGAAATCATTAAACTATCTTATAATTTTTACCGACTTATATTCAATTAAAGTATTTGTTGATGGATATTATATTTGTCAATTTTTTAGATTCGCTAGATTTTTTTAAATAAAGTAATATTATTGCTTATTTGTTTTTATATTTTAAAAAATTAATTATTTTTTATTTAAATTGATTTTTAAATATTTTCAAATTATTTCAAAATAATAATATAAAAAATAAAAACAATATTATTATAATACATCCTTAAAAAAAAATAAAACGACAACATATTTATCCTACGGCGAAACCGAACACCGTAGCCGGATTTTTTTGCGATGGGCCCTACATAGACCATAGTTAGTGGCGCCTGTCTTTAGCGTAACTTGTGTCTCCATAACTTTCACATCAACTGAAAGAGAGTTTCATTACATCTTTAAATAAATTCGCAAAAGTTAAGCAATTTGGTCTCAATTACAAGTGGCACCGAGGAGATAACTTTAAAGATTTTCAGCAGATAAGGACGGGTTTCCAACTGTACACAACATCCACGTCAACTATCCAAATCCTATTTGGACATGACCCGATGTGGTTCTTTGAACGTAGAAGACAATGCAATGGGTACCTAATTAATCAAAGCAATTGATTTCACCTTTATTTTGTCAAATAATAATGTTGATAAACTCGGACGGAAAGGTCATCTACTGGCTGGCTGCTAGCCTGCTGCTGCTATGTCATCCATCATCCACTCTACTTCCATGGTTATGAAAATCATGTCTTCTTCAAGGTAATAAAAATACAAATCAACAGAAATCGTAGCAGCCATTGCGTGTTCTTTCCTCATGGCTGAAAATACATACGACTCTCTAATTCTCATTGATTTATGCATCCTTTTTACACATGTTACTGAGAACATGAACAGCAGGGGACAGACCTGAAACAACATGGAATTTGAAACATGATCATCCCATTCCTCTCCCTGTCACGTGAACTCTAGCTCCTGCCCAGAGAGAGCCCCGAACAAACTACACAGAACTTCTCCCACCATCATTTTTCTTCCAACACCACCATATGGCCCAGAAAATCTCCAGTATTTTGGTCTGAAGAATGCCGAAAAACTAATAGAAGAAAGCAATAAATTTCACTGGATATAACATTACATTGATTAGAATAGTAAACATAGGGCAACTTACAGATACAAAAATAATATCCGGGAAATTAGACAGAATGACAAATCAAAATACAATTCATAAACAGAATGATCAACAAGCCGCTACCCATTTTCCGGCAGCCCCTGGGAAATACTTCATTTTTCTGTATAAGGTTTGCATCTTGTCCCTGTTCTCTCGAATGCCACAAAACGGAGAGACTATTGAGATCTCTCTCCCCATCTACAACTTCATATTTACACCAAATCATCAACTTCATATTCACAAAAGTCAGAAGAATCGATGGGCCACATAATTTGATTAAACCCCATTAACAAAATTAACAAAAATTTCGAAACTTCACATCACCAACTCGGAAACCCACCCAACATCAGGCCCAGAAACAGCCGTTTCAACTCGATCAGGATCCAGTGAGTTCTCCTTACTCAGCTTTGCATATATCTTCGCCCTCAAATCTCTCCCAGACTCCACCCTCTCCATTGCAGGCTCTTCCTCGCAAGTACTGCTATCTCCCCAGATATCCAGCTGGCCACGTCCAGAACGAGTTGCCATTGTTCGAGTAGGAGTAGAAGGCAGGCTACAGAACCCGGGACGCAGCGATGACCCACGTGGCGACCCAAATCTAGACCCGGATTGGACCCCCCAAGAACCAACAGGAGACCCTATTTTCATCTTCCCAAGCTGCAATCCCCGCATAGAAGCAAGAAGCTCACTCATGGAATTAAAAGACCCGGATCCGGACCCGCCAATCACCTGTGGACTGACTGGAGACATCGGTGGCGAATCAGATGGTGGAGAAACTGGCGGAGAAGTCAAAATCGAGGTTGGGGATGAAACAAAAGACCCAGCTTTTGTCAGGTAAGAGTCGATAGGATGCATGACCACAGAACCAAAATCAAGTTCCCACGACCCGGATCCGTTTCCTTTAGGACTATGCTGAGGAAGGACCCTAAGCTGTTCGGGAGTGTGAGCAAAAAAGCAAACTCTGCGGCGACAAGCAGGTCCATCCTTACACGGCTGAGTCCGGTAACGGGCAGGATGGAGCCAGCACTCGAAGACACCGTGAGCAAACTCACAAGAATCTCCTTTCTTGCAACCGCCTTTCCGAAATTCAGGGCAGGCCGTCCCAGAGTAATGATACCTTTGTGGGTCCCTTCGCCGAGCTTTCTCTCCAGGATGCGCGTACGGACATTCAGTCCAGTCATGCGACCGACCACGTCCACACCTTCTCACTTTGAACACGTACATGCGGAAGTGATCGCATGAGAACGCATCCACTGGTAAGTCTAGCTCGTCTTCAAAGGAGGGGTCTGGCTCGTTTGACGGAAGGTAACGGTGAAGTGCCGTCAGGGAGTCGAGCGCATTGAAGCTGGTGAATGGAGTAGAGGGGATTGTTGACGGTGACGGTGATGGTGATGTTGTTTGGTCATCGCATGGGTCCCATTGAGGGATTTGGACGGTGGGATTTGGATGGTGATGAGGATGTTCTCCGATCATCATCATGGTTAGCACATAGCTTGCGGTTATTGTAGTGAGCGTGGTATTGAGGAGTTGAGGAGGGCATGGTGGGCGAGGGTTATAAACTGCTATGTATAACTATGGTTAGGTAAAAATAACTATGGTTAGGCGTTGATAAATGATTAAATCTACCGTTCTTTGTTTTTTTATTTAACTGTGGTTACAGTACAGTGTCTAGATCTGAATAGTGTGAAATGCTCGATGTGAGAGCTCACGGCAATTTTTCCACCGTCGATGATAATTATAATTGACGGGTCAGGTACAAGTCATTTGTTGGTTAGTGACTGTTGTGAGAAGAGATGTTACAGCGCTGTGATTCTACTATTGCTCACTGTTTGTCGAAACCGATTGCATGCTAATTTAGGACCTTTAAATATTTTGAGGTACTTGTCACGTATCGCAGGTAAATCGATGAACATCTCGTGACTGTGGGACCGACTGGACTTTTAGTCAACAAAAATATTTATTGACAAATGGTTGTTCAATTTTTTCTAAAGCACGGCGTGAATTTATGGAATTAATTTTAAAATAAAATTATTTCAGGTTTTTTTTTAATAATAAGATGTTAATTTGAATGATTTCTTAAAAATATTAAAATATTATTATTTTAAATAAAAAATAAAAATAAAATTATGAAAGTTTAGCCAACCTAATCTTATTTAAATTTAGTTTTATTAATTTAATTAGTCAAATTTAATTAAATTAATTTTTAAATAAAATCAAAATAAAAATAAATTCAAGCTAGGTCTTAAGTTGTTAGGTTGACATTTGAAGTTAAATTGGGTTTTATAAAGGTGATTAACTAATGAATCTGTAACTCTAATGGTTGTTTATGGCTTAAATAAATCTATTTCTTCACTACTTTATTTAGTTTGAGGTTTATAATAATTATATAAAAAGAATTTATTTTTTTATAAATATATCAAGTGAATATGAAATTTTTAATTTTAAAACAAAATTTGTAACTTTAAAATGTTTTAGAGATAAATATTAATGTTGACTTTAAAAATACCCTTCTTATATAGAAAAAAAATAAAGAGAATAAATCTAACAATCATAAAAATAATAAAACTTTTCCACATTTAGATTTTCTCAACATTAGTAATATATTTATGTTTTTCATTATAATATTGTTTAATATCATTATTATTATTAAAATTTAAAGTAACATCTTTGAAAACATTATATGACTCCTATAAAAAAAAACATAAATAATAAAGAAAATGTTTAAACTAATTAGTTTTATTGTTTTTTTATTTTGTATATAGTCTTAATATCTAGTAATATCTAGAGAGAGTTACATATAACAATTGAGAGAAAGTTAAATAATATAATGATATTATTCAACTAATATTAATATATTAGTCTAACAAATTAAAAAAATATGGAGATTTTTCAATTGTTGCTGTGTAACTAAACTAACTTGATTTATACAATTAATTGCTAAATTCTTGTGGCTTAATTTTTACAAGGGCCATGTTTATTTCTCAAATAGTAGTTTCTGGAAAACTATTTTTCAAACTTTTCTATATTTGTTTATTTTTAGAAAAATTAATTAATGAAAAATATTTTCCAATCAATGAAAAACATTGATATCTTGTTGGCTTATAATTTCCAAACTTATAATTTTTAAGTTTTGCTTTCATTAATATCTTGTTGGCTTATAAAAGAAGGTATTTGTCATGTATTAAGACATCTTGGTTTTCAAATTAAGATCATATTCTTGTTTTCTTTCTTTGTGTTTTTGTAATGTTTAAGTTTTGTTTTCATTAATATCTTATTTATACTTTTCAGCATAACTATGTTCTTATCTAGTTTATTTATATTTCTTTTCTTCATAATATTTAACTGAGTTTATTATGTTAAGGTAAAAAGGTTTCACTAATAATGTTAGAATAGATATAATATAAACTCAACATAAACTTTAATGTTATATCCAAGAAAGTTTGTTATCAATATGTCTTATATTTTTATCTTATTAATTCTTAATACATTTCTTATTAAATGATTAATCTAGATTTGTGTTGTATAATCCTTAGTGCAACAAATATTTTGTACTTTCATAGCCTAATTGTATGTTATAATCAACACATATATTATAAAAGAAACTTGATTTGTTGTAACATAATTTAACATCATAAATTTCTAACAATATTTAAAAGTGTATGTTACTAAAATAAGATAATTAATATGATCATGTTAAAAATTTGTAATGGACTATTAAGGATAAATAATCCTATTGGAACCTTATTTGTGTGTGGTTTTCATTTTACTAATAAAAAGAGTTTATACTATACTTATTTTAAATGCTATTAGTGGATCATCTAATCTTGACAATTGTTTTTATCTTTGATTAATAGTCACATCAATATCACATCTTGAAAGTTCTTTTTAACTCCTTTTTGATTTGTTATTTATAATTTTATATAGTTTACCTCACTGTAGTTCGACTCCGATTTTACCGGGTTATTTATTACTTCGATCTTCTACACTTGAGATAAACATCAATAATTTAATCGTGTCATCAATTATTTAAAATCTTTAAAATAAAATTTTATCTTCAAGTTGTCAATGAAAGAATTAATGATATAAAGGATGGATTCGATGATAATTATATCATTTACATAAACCAATAAAAAAATTAATGTATTAATACAAATATAAACAAAAAATAATCAACTATGAATTCCTTAAAACCAAGCTCCAATCATTAGAGGGATAGCCTTTAAAACCAAACCCTTGAAGTTTATTTGAGGCCATAAATAGATTTATGAAAATGATACACTAGATCAGGCTGTTTCATATAAACTTATTCATCAAATATTCCATGTAAGAATGCATTTGAGACATCTAATTTTCCACCAAATGTTACTATAATTTATAAAATCAATCAAACCATAATTGATTTGACTATTAAAGAGAAAGTATCAAAGTATTTGATATTAGATTTTTTTTATCAAAGTCTTTTACAACAAGTCTACCTTTGAAACATTCAATGATGTCATCAGGATGTCTCTTAATTTTGAATACATATTTATTCCTCACAACATTTTTACCATTTATTCTTGGATAAAAAAGACCACATCACATTCTCTATTAAAGCATCAAATTCACCTCTCATAATTTGTCTCTACTTAAGTTTTGTTATTGCTTATGTAAAATAAGTTGATATAAATTTTGTAAGTATACTAGTCAAACAATAAAAAGAAAACATTTCAAAACCAAAATATTATTTAGGTTTAAAATTTTTTATTTTTTAACATGTTATGGTAACTATGTTTGATTGGGAGAGCCAAGGATTATCAGGAGGTTCAATGATAAAATGTGATTGACGTAAAGATGAATTTGTGTTTAGGTGGGATTTTGAAGAATTCTCAAGAAAGATAATATCAAGATATAGAGAGAAAGGTAAAGGATGAGTATTATTTTGGAGACTAGAGTCATAAAGAGGATTATTTGCTATATTATTCACAAAGATAGGAGAAATTAAATAAGAAGTGATATTATTATTTAATAGAAATGCATGTAAAATAGGAAATAAACTTGAATACACATTTACATTTTGTTGGAAATGAGTCCTCATCAAATACAACATGCATTGAAATATAGATCCTACACATGTTCAAATAAAAGCTTTATATCCTTTTTGTGACTAACATACCAGAAAAGGAGACATTTTTTTTTTAAATGATAACTTGTTATTTTTATAGGATCCTAATATCCTAAGAGAATTATATGATGATAGATTTTTTTGAAGCATGAGGTAAGGTAACAAATCATATAGAACTGTTACAAGTAGGTGATTTATAGAAAGACAATTGTAAANTCCAGATATGGCCAAAATACTGAATAGTGCTCGAGCTGGAGGACAGATTCGGGCTTCTTTGTTGTTGCAATAATTTGGACTTGAACGTGGCCTTTTTAGATCTTGGGCTCCATATGAAAGTTGTAGGCCTATGTCTTACCTTTCCATCCATATAAAGTAGACCTAAATCTGAGATCTATAGCTCCAGATATGACCCAATTACCGAACAGTGTTCCGGTTTGGATTGCACCGACATCTCTTTTCTAAGTTTGATCATCTCTTTGCCTTTGCAATTGAAGTTCTTAAAGTCATCAATCAATCCTTTCATTTATGTGATAGGCCTGCATTTAAAATGGACATTTACCACAAATTAAAGGTATCTTATATTATTAGATAGATTATTATAAAATGTACTTTAGTTAAGGAGTTATTGATACTTTAAGTGCAAAATGATGATATAAAACCATGATAAAAATACACTTTTGAGTACTAATCACCTACCCAATAAAGAAGTCTAAATATCTCAATAATACTTTTTTAAGGACTAAGACCTTTAAGAAAAGGTGTCTGTAAAATATATAAAATCACACAATTAAAATAAATATTTGTACAAACACATTTACTAATATTTGTCAAATTATATGAGCAAACATCATTTTTTTTTAACTCATTTACTAGCACATCAATTCTATGTTAAATTTCCACTTTAATACATTCTCTTCAACAACTCATGAACTCTCATTTTCTTTATTATACTTGTTGAACTATTATTATCATACTCATAATAACTTTTTGATAAAAATTCTACTTCTTAACCTATCTTAAAATATTCATCACTTATAGTTTAAATTAATTTATTAATAATAACATCACAATCATCTATTTGTATTTTCATTAAATATCTTTTATAAAATCATCACAAATACTCTCAATTCATAGTCCAAACTCTTTTAAGATTCATTACCCCTTACTATACGTATAGATTATACTTTGATTTAATTTTGCTTTAGTCAACCCAAATAACATCCTTAATATTTGTGTGGATACTATATTGGCTTACTATTTGTGTTCATTCATTTTAACACCTATCTCATCAATATCAATCTTCAACCCTAAAATCTAGTATACCAATTATGGTTTATCTACATTATTTTTCAATCTTAACATACTTTTATGCCCTTTTATAGCTTATCCATACTATTTTTCAAACTCAATATACCTTATACTAATTTGTGGCTCATTTGAGTTATTTTTCAATCTTAATATACCTTATATCTATTTATTGTTCATTCATGTTATTTTTCAATCTCAATATATATATATATAATATAATATAATATAATATAGGTATTTCATCATCTTTGAATCTTTAATACTATTAATTGTTTTGAAACAAATATTATGTTATTTTTAGCTTTATAATGCCATTTGTCAATTTAAAATAATTGTCATGCCACCTATGAATTTAAATAAATCTTTAGTTATTTTATTCAAAATTGTACTTCAGTTTATAACCCTTTACTTATATAACCAACTTATTTCATATTAATTAGTAGACTCTATCAAAAAATTACCTTGATTTAAATTTATGTTTATGGTTACTCTATCCAAACAAGTAATTTGATTTAAATTTATGGTTCTCGTCTAAACAGTTGACTTCATATCATTGTCAATAATAGCCCTAATAGCTACCGGCCATACAACCAACTTGAAATTTATATTATACAATCTATTATTATGGTCAATTTAAATTCATGTATGAATTTCCGTTATTATGGTTGATTATAATTGACATATGAATTTCAATCATTATAGTTGATCATAAATAACATATGAATTTTTAAGTAACATATGAATTTTTGCCACTGGAGTCGATTACAACTCCCACATTGATTTTTTGCTAATGCGATTGATTATAATTCACACATTAATTTTTTATCATTATGATCGATTATAATTTACATAGTAACTTTTTCAATGTTGTGGTTGATAACAACTCATATATTACATTCATTAAATTCTAACATTATTAGAGTAATTTTAAATAATTAAAAAAAGTAAGGAGGTGATCCTTACCTTTAGCTCATGCTTTAGATGCTTTCAAGAAATTGGATCCCACTCCATATACTTATTATGTAATTTCTAAATAATAATAATTAGAGTTCATTTAATTATATACACTCTCAATTATTCATTTAATATTCAATTCAATCCAAAATATAATTACAAATTTTATATTCAAGAAGATAATTTAACATCTTTCTATTACTAATTTAAGTTCAAATTTATTTTAATTCTTTGATGAATATCCGTTCATCCAATTAAATTCTTAACCCTAGAGGTTTCCAAATTTCTATAATTTCCTTAAATTTCTACATAAATAACAATCTTTATTTAATGATCACATCACCATTAAAATTTAATCATAAAAGGTTTCATCAATCCTAACATTCTAATTAATATCCAAACACGGTACAAGTATCAATCAACATTATAATTCATTAGCTAATATTTATGCCTTCAAATTAAATCTTTTTTAGATTTTTAGATTTCTAAGTTTTAATTTAATTGTCAATACATTACAAATCAATAATTAATATTTACATAATCAATTTAGAGTTTTAACATATAAATTTCACACTTCTACAATTCTAATTCAATGCTCAAACACTCAAACATATTTACATATAGATTTTTCTTATGTAATTTGATTTCTTATTTTTCATAGCCATATAGTAATAAACAACTCTACACCATCCACACTAAAAAATCAAACATGCAAAAAATTACAAGCACATAAATTAACCAAAAACGAGGCATAAATGTTTATTTGTTTTCCATCACAGTCACTTGGTTGAAATAAATTCTAATTTTATTTGTTTTTGGTTGCGAAATACGAGGCATAAATGTGGAGCCGGGTTTACATTCACTTGGATTTTGATTGAATAATCTAGGTCAGGGTTGGAAAATGAAACCCAACCCAGTTCAGAGTTCCGGTTCTTGAATCGAGCCGCCGTCCAGGTTTCATAGCAGTGGAATGAGGAATTTGAACCAAAAAAATCGACTCACAAAACGGAAGAGTGTTTCATGAGATATCGGAGGAGTCTTAGATCATTCGATAAATTAACGAGAAGTATGGAGACATTTTGATGGAGTGTTTAGGGGACGTATTGCGAGGGGAGCAGGGGACACGTGGACGGTAAGCAGGAAGTGGCAGCCATGCTGAAATGGGTGTATTGAGTTGGTTGGTGAATTACGGCCACTTGTCACGAATTCTCTGCTGTTTTCAAGAACCAACTAGCTACTTGGCAGTTACGGCCCCGCCAATGCTAGCGGCATCGCTTAGCGAGGCACCCTCGTGCATTTTAGCCACCCTTTCCTTAATTCCTTAACTTGCGCTTTTGCTTAAGATATTTTTTCTAACCATACGGTGTCGTAATAGTTAGTGAACTGGTTATTTATTTATTTGCAGATAAAGAAAAGCGAAACATAATTAACGCCGGACGTGATCCTGCAAGGAGTTACATTCCCTCCTCTTACATAAAAGAAATTAGATTTAGTCTTGAAGTTTGTTTTTCATTGTCTAATTAAAATCCAATAGATGAGTGTAATAAACAGACAAAAGTGTTAAAAAACTCAATTATATTGAGGATATCACTTCCGGTCAGGCCCTGTTTGCATAAAACCTTTATTTAAAGGCGGAGGAGTAATTTTGTAAGAAACAGCTGATGAGTGGAAGAAAGAAGACAATCACTTCATTCCTTTTCATTATAAGAAAATAATATTTGCTGATCGAATACACTTTGAATAAAACCTTAATTTATATGCGTGCGTGTGTGTGTATTGCCTTCTGGAGGTTTAAATACTGCGTGCTCCTCCTGATTCGAATGCATTGTCAACAAAACCAAACGGCAAAAAATAAAAATAAAAAAATTGTGAAGAAAACCTGTTCGTAGGGAATAAAAGCCCTAGCTTAGCAGTTCCCCGATCCGTGGAAATACACGGCGCTAGGGCACCACAGCTGCTGCCTGTTAGATAATGTGGGAAGTCGTGACAGTTCCAGACAAGATGAGCTCCTCCGTACAAGAATATTGAAGTATTGTACGGACACAAAACTAAAATAGGAAATAAAAATAGAGAAACATGTGATTGATCACGTGACACCCACCTCTTTTACGGTCAAAGGGGATGTACACGTGGTAGGTGTCACAGTTAAGGTTGCTGTTCCCTCGCTGACACTCCATCCGCTTGGATGGAGAATTGATACACATAGCAGTGGATATGGTTCCTTCCCTCTTTCTTTCTATTTTTAATATCTCTAACTGGATCTAGACGACGACGACAACAACATCTCCATGACGCTGACGTTGCTTTTATCTTTGCTTTTACTGTTTTCTTTTTTTGGAAGAAGAAAAAAGATAAAGGCAAAACCTGAAGGTTATCCTCTAGGAGCATCTTTCGTGTGATACTCACATGGGGTCGTTCAGAATGTGGCACTGGTGGCGTCGCATCTATGGACCACGTCACAGCGCCAAAGTGTCATTCAAATCGTAGATATTTCAATCCCCAGCTAGATCATCCGCCGACCCAAATCCTTGCATGAGCTGGGTTTTATTTTCAGCCCAAATTTTGTCACAAAATAATTTACCGATGAAATCATGGAAGATATATAGTTATTGCAAAATTTATTATCAATAAATTTCTTAATTTTAAAAATATCCTAAAAAATTACCGATATTATTTAACTAGTAACTTCATCAATGAATATAATATATTATCAATAGAAAAGACTATTTATAATTTTATCAGTGTTTTATTTTTAATTTTCAATAAAATTAATCTATCAATAATTTATATATTGTTAGTGATAAAATCATTCAAATTTTTTTCAACTTTTTAGAATTTTCTGAAAGGCTTAGTCCATCAATAATTCCACCAATATTTTTTTGAAAAAAATATACAAAATAGAAAAAAATTGAAATAAGTAAAAGTAAAAAAAAAACCCAAATATTTATAACTAATTTAAAAATTATTAGTTTATATACAATTTTTCTAGAGGATATAAGCCAAATAGGAAGAAGGAGACAAATCTTCATTGGAACTAGGTGGGTAAGATAGATCACATATACCATCGAGGTTTGATAATAACTCCATATACAATCACCTAAGTTGTTCTATCTTAGTAATAAATCAAGTCATATAAACTTGAATTTGTTGTCGTACCATCACTTAGAAGACTAGATATTCAAATATAACAACCCGACTTTTTCAGAACTAAAATTGGTGGAATTTTTTTCGTTCTCAATACTTCTTACAATAACATTCCGTGAATTAGTAATTAGGTTCCATTACATGAATTAGTAATTAGATTCCATTTCTTATAATGGCATCATACAAATACAGTTTTCATATATGAATATTCTTATAAGACGAATATTCAATACACATCCCTATAATATTATATCTTCATATTCATACATTTACATTACATTATATTGACATACTTATGAGTTTGCATTCTTGTTATAGTCTCATCATTGACATGATCAAAAGATAAATGTCTTCTTCCAAGTGTAGGGGTGTCGAAATAATAAATAACCCGGCAAGAACGAGGTCGAACCATAGGGAGATTAATCGTACAAATTATAAACAATAACAACAACAACAGTAGTAGTACTAATAATAATAATAATAATAATAATAATAAAGAGGAAGAAGAAGAAGAAGTTGATGAGAACTTTGAGATGAAAGATTAACGTAAGAATTAAACAATGAAAACAATAAATGTTAAGGTTAGAGGATCCACTAATGATATGTCAAACAAGTATAATATAAACTCTTATTATTCAATTGGAAATCACACATAAAGGAGTTTCTAATCAGATTATAAATTGTTAACATGTTACATTAGTTATTTTATTCGATTAATGTTAATACTTGTAAATCTCGTCAGACATTCATGATTATAACTAATTTTAACAACAAATCAAGTTCCTTTCATAGCTTATATGTTGGTTATAACATACAGTATGAGCTATGAGAGTGCCAAGTATTTGTTGTAACAACTGTTATACAACATAAATCTAGATTAGTCATTTAACAAGTAAAGTATTAAAAAGTGAATAAGATAACAAATATAAAACATGTTGGTATCAAACATTAAAGTTCATATTAAGTTTACACTATACTTATTCTTATATTATCAGTGTAACCTTTTCACATTAACATAATAAACTTAGCTAAACATAATGAATGAAAGAAAAATAAATAAATAAAATAAGAACATAAATAAGATAAAAGTTAACTAAGTAAAGGAAAAGAATTGAAAGGCTTATTAATGAAAGCAAAACTTAAGCACTACAAAAATACAAAGAGAGAAAGCAAGAGCATGATTTTGATCTGGAAACCAAGATGCCTAAATGCATGGCAAATGCCTTCTTTTATATGTTAAAATTGGAAACTATTGATTTGATGACTAATTGATGAGTAGGAGGCCAACTCTTGATTTGGTGACAATCCTTATCTTCTCTTATCTGCCCAAAACTTTATTGATAACGTTAAAATTAGAACCACTTAAAAACATGAAAATTGTAGAAAATTGTCTTAGCTTTTTTATATAAAAAATTAAAGTCGTTTGGACTTCTAAAACTCTAGATATGGGCCAATACCGAGTAGTGCTCGGGCTGGAGGACAGATTTAGACTTCTTTGTTGTTACTATAATTTGGACTTAAAAATAAAATTTTTAAATCTTGGGCTTTATAGGAAAGTTGTAGGTCTATGTCTTACCTTTACATCCATATAAAGTAAATCTAAACATGAGATTTACAACCCCATATATGACCTAAATACCAAACAGTATTCCTATTTGGACTACACCGGCATCTCTTTTCTAAGTTTGGCCATCTCTTTGTCTTTTCAATTTTAGTTCTTAAATTCATTGATCTATCCTTTCATTTATGTGATAGACCTGGATTTAAAATAAGCATTTACCACAAATTAAAGGTATATTATATTATTAGATATATTATTATAAAACATGCTTTAGTTAAGGAGTTATTGATACTTCAAGTGCAAAAATAATGACATAAAACCTTGATAAAAATATATTTTTAAGTACTCATCACGCTTTCCAAACAGCTTCTTACTAGTTCCTAGTAATCAAAGCGTTAAAATAGAAAAATACTTTGTAAATTCTATAAAGAAATGTATTCATCATTCAACTTCCATTAATCTATCTAGATAAATAAACTCTCGTTAAATTTATATATCTACTCAATACCTCTTAACAAGATATTAATAAATCTTTTTTTTGTACTCGATATATCAACACATAATTATAGGGCGTTTCTTGGAAGAAAATAAAATTTTTTGTTTTAATGTTTAAAGTTAACTTCCTTGGGTTGAGATTATTATTATTATTATTTAATATATATACATATAACTTAAAACACCATGCATCTTTAACCCATGTAACGAGTTTTCAGCTAATGACTCCCAGACTAGTTGGTCTTAGGGCATTCATTAGGTGTTAAAACACCCCTACGAGCTTAGTAACTTGGGTCGCAGATACTGATACGTAGATAGTGCAATGTTTGATTCCCTTAAACTTCTCTCCTCAACCCATATAACAAGCATTGGGCCAATAACTCCCAAGTTAGTTGACTTTAGGGTATTAGGTGTTAAAACACCCCTTCGAGCTTAATGTTAGGGAGGTTACGAAACCAAACTTATCTGCATTTTTATTATCATCATTTTTTTTGCTTTTTTTTTTCAAATTATATATTATCCTTTTTCCTTAGTTGTTACCTTTAACAAAAGAACATAAATAATATAATAATCCAATGTGCAACTCACAATCACATGTTAAAGTGTGTGTGTGTAAATTAAGGTTTAATAATACATGTTAAATGAGTATATGAGCATAATTAAGTGATAATAATGCGAGAATTTGTAAACCTGAATATTTCAATAAGTATTATGATAGACCTTATTAAGAATGATTACTAAAATGCGTCTTAAGAGTCACTTTAATAAAAGAGCTCCTTATTCTGCCATCTTAGTAACAATAATTTTGCACTTATTTTATAAAATAAAAAAATAGTTAGTTAATTTTTTTATGTCAACTATTACCCTTTTCTTCCAACCAAAACAAGGCATTGTCCTCAATGTCTTAAAGTAGAAAGATAGAGTATAGAAGACATCACCTGAACTAACAAACACTGACAAACCTGAAATACACTTAAACAAAAATAAGAAATAACAAAATATAATAATAAAACAAAACGACAAAAAAATTTACAAATGAAGACTCAAATATAATCTAAGCTTTTTACAGCTTTTCTTAGATGACCAATTTATGTAACTTATGGAGGGATTAATTATAGGAATGAAAGATTGTAGTTGGTCAATAAATTATTCAGCAGTAGCAGTAGAGATTATGATTTGTCATGCAGAATATGTTTGAAATTCTTGTTCCACAACATGATCAAGAAAAGAGAACAACTTATCATAATAACCATTAACATTTAACTAACCTATGAGTTTATAGTGAATGTGTAGTTGGGCCCAAGAGGAAATATGAAAGATCTCTTTCAATGTGCCTAGACCACCTAGTAAGGCAATAAAGGTATCAACATAGTTAAACATTGCATTCATTAAAGCAGACATTGTGGAGAACTGTAGTTCCTCTCTAATTATTTTTCCAATGATATCTCCTTGTCCTAAAGCTTCGGGGATGACCTTCAAAACTTGACTACCTCTTAAAAATATAGCTATTGACACACCAATGATATCTCCTTGTCCTAAAGCTTCGGGGATGACCCTCAAAACTTGATTACCTCCTAAAAATATAGCTATTGACACACCTCCCATTAACCTAAGATTGCCTCCCCCACACACTACATGAATCTTTCTCTCAGCTAGCACCTGACTAAGATGATTTGCTAATTCTAAAAATTCTATTTTTTTTAGGACTAGATCCACCAAAAACACAGATATTTCTTATGTGATAACCTAAGGAACTTGCCATTTCTACATACTTTTATATTTGTTGAATGAATGGGTTGAGTAGAAATGAAAGGAAGGAAGAAAGGATTTTATAGATGAGAAATTAAAAAGGCAATCATACCACCTATATGTAGGCCAACTAGAGTCTCTCTCATATACACTCTCCCCCCTCTTTTTATTTATTTATTTTTAAAAAAATATGTGTATGTACAGGTAGTTGTGATTGTGGCTCATAACTTTCCTCGATTTTATATCTAAGAATGACTTAAACGCCCTCTATAGGTTGGGGATAGACTTCCCATCCTGTTTTCTTAAAAATTGGAAAACAGGGTCTTTTTTAGTCAGATTCCCAAGACTAAGTCGAGCATGTTTTTTATGAAATAGTAGCCATAAATCATGAATTGCACGGTGCACATCTCTACTAGGATGCGTCTCAAGAGTTAATAAAAGATTATCTAAAGCCTCCTTACTCAAGTCATCCTTAATAAATTGTATTTTATATTCACGGTTTATAGATACCATTCCTAAATAACGACATTGTGCATTACAAGTCCATCTAGCACATCAATGACAGACTTTCAGTCGTTTTGCATGACGTTTCTTTGTAAAAGTGCTTTTACCTATTCCAGACATATGTGAAATGAAGGACTTCGAGGACTCACTTGATAATCGGACTTTTGCTTCAATCAACCAGTGAACATCTTCAAGAATTTCATAATTCATTAACAACCTCAATCTTGCATATCTAGCATGATAATTTTTTATAATCGCATTCTAAGGCAAAACAGGAAAATACTTTTTTAATTTTTCAAGATTAGTGTCCATTTTCAAATGAGAATTGGAAGAGAGATTTAAAGAATTGCATAAATATATACACAGATATCAGTTATTATAGGAAACTAAAAGAACTAACTTAAATCACGGAGTACCGTTGTCTGCCATTTGATCAGGATGAGAGAAACTTAAAAAAATTACTTAAAAAAACACAAAAAAATATGAGGAAAAAAATCAATCTTTATATACAGGATCATCCAATTCAATAGAGTTATTTTCAACTGAAAAATTATCAAAGTAAACTTTCAAACGATGTCCATTTACCTTGAAAACATTGTCATTCTTTGGATTCTCGATATCATAGGCCCTATATGGATACATATGTTTCACAATAAAAAGACCGTTTCATTTTGATTTTAGTTTTCCAGGAAATAAATGTAGTTGAGAATTATAAAACAAAACTTTTTGACCAATATTGAATGTTTTTCTCAGTATTTTCTTGTCATAAAACTCTTTAATTCTTGCTTTATGAATTTTTAAATTTTTATATGCATCATTTCTTATTTTCTCAAGCTCATTTATTTGTAATTTTCATATTTGACTAACATCATCCAGATTTAAATTGAAAGCTTTAATAGCCTAATAAACTTTATGTTCAAGTTCCACAGGTAAATGACAAGGTTTTTCATAGACTAGTTTATAAGGTGACATACTTAATGATGTTTTATAAGCAGTTCAATAAGCTCAAAGTGCAATATTAAGTCTTAAAGACTAATCTTTCCTATTAGGGTTCACTATTTTCTCCAAAATATGTTTGATCTTCCTATTAGTAAGTTCTACTTGTCCACTTGTTTAAGGGTGATAAGGGGTGGCAACTGTGCATTTGATTTCATATTTTTTTATTAAAGACTCAAATGGCTTGTTGCAGAAATGTGTTCCACCATCACTTCTTATAGCTCGAGGGACTCCAAATTGACTCAAAATATTTTCTTTCAAAAACTTTATCATTGTTTTATGATCATTGTTTCGACTTGGAATTGCCTTTATCCATTTTGAAACAAAATCTACTATGACTAATATGTATAAGAAACCAAATGATGAAAGGAATGGACCCATTAAATCTATACCCTAGTAGTCAAAGATCTTAATGACAATAATAGGATTTAAAGGCATCATGTGACATTTTGAAATAGATCCTAACTTTTGACAATTCTCACAAGTCTCGCAGAATGTATGTGAGTCCTTGAACATGGTGGGCCAGTAACATCCACTTTGTAAAATTTTTACAGTTGTCTTTCTTGATGAGAAATGGCCGCCACATGCCTTAGAATGACAAAATTTAATGACACGACTTACCTCATTATCACGAATGCATCTTCAAAATATTTGATCAGGACAATATTTGAATAAATAAGGGTCATCCCAATAAAAGTTCTTCACTTTGTTCAAGAATTTTCTTTTATCTTCGGTACTCCAATGAGCTAGTAATTGTTTTGAAACAAGAAAATTGACAATATTAGCAACCAAGGCATTGTAGAGACATAAAGTAAAGATTCATCAAGAAAGTAGTCATTGATTGATGTGATGTCAGTTTTTGAATTTGTTGTTAATTTTGACAAGTGATATGCGACAACATTTTCGCTGCCTTTCTTATCTTTGATTGTGATATTAAATTTTTAAAGTAACAAAATCTAACACATCAATCTAGCTCTAGAATTTTTTTTAGAAAGAAGATATTTTAATACCGCATGATCACTAAAAACAACAATAGGTGAGCCAACAAGATAAGACCTGAATTTTTTACATATAAATACTATTGCAAGTAATTCCTTTTTAGTGGTGCTATAATTTATTTGAGATTTATTTAAAGTTTTACTTGTATAGTAAATCACATAAGGTCTCTTATCTTTTCTTTGTCCTAAAACAGCACCTATGGCATAATCACTAGCATCACATATTATTTTAAAAGGTAATGATCAATTAGGAGGTTGAATGACAAGAGCACAAGTAAGCAAGTTTTTAAGTTTAACAAAGGTTTCTTCACAATGTTTAGTCCATTCAAAAGTACTATCCTTTATTAGAAGGTTACTTAAGGACTTAGATATTACACTAAAATCTTTGATGAACATTTTTTAAAAACCAGCATGTCCTAGGAATGATCTAACATCTTTAATAGATTTTGATGTTGGCAAGTTCACAATTAACTCCATTTTAGATTTTCCAACCTCAATACCTTTTGATGAAATAATGTGACTGATTGATACTTAAAAATATATTTTTATCAAGGTTTTATATCATCATTTTGCAGTTGAAGTCTCAATAACTCCTTAACTAAAGCATGTTTTATAATAATATATCTAATAATATAAGATACCTTTAATTTATGGTAAATGTTTATTTTAAATGCAAGCCTATAACATAAATAAAAGGATTGATTGATTAATTTAAAAACTAAAATTGAAAGGATAAAAAGATGGCCAAATTTAGAAAACAGATGTCGGTGCAATCCAAATCGGAACACTGTTAAGTAATTGGGTCATATCTGAAGCTATAGATCTCAGATTTAGGTCTACATTATATGGATGGAAAGGTAAGACATAAGCCTACAACTTTCATATGGAGCCGAAGATCTAAAAAGACCATTTTCAAGTTCAAATTATTGCAACAATAAAGAAGCCCGAATCTGTCCTCCAACCCGATCATTGTTCATATGTTTTACACAAGAACGCTGAGACAATTTTCTACAACTTTCATGTTTTCAAGTGGCTCCAATTTTGACGTTATCAATGATGTTTTGGGCAGACAAGAGAAAATAAGGATTGTTACCCACTCATTAATTAGTCATCAAATCAATAGTTCCAAATTTTGGCTTATAAAATGAGGTATTTGCCATGTATTTAGGCATCTTGGTATCCAGATCAAGATCATGCTCTTGCTTTCTCTCTTGTATTTTTTTTGTATTGCTTATGCTTTGCTTTCATTAATATTAAGTTTATGTCATTTCCTTTCCTTTACTTGGTTAACTTTTATCTTATTTATGTTCTTATTTTGTTTATCTATTTTTCTTTCATTCATTATGTCTAGCTAAATTTATTATGTCTAGCTAAGTTTATTATGTTAAGGTGAAAAGGTTACACTGATGGAGTAAGAATAACTATAGTATAAACTTAATATGAATTTTAATGTTTGATACTAACATGTTTTATATTTGTTATCTTCTTCACTCTTTAATATTTTGTTTGTTAAATGATTATTTTTTTATTTATGTTGTATAACAATTGGTACAACAAATGCTCGGCACTTTCATAGCCCATATTATATGGTATAACCGACACCTGAGCTATGAAAGGAACTTGATTTGTTGTTAACATAAGTTATAATCATGAATGCTTGACGAAATTTACAAATATTAGCATTAATTGAATAAGATGACTAATGTAATCATGTTAACAATCTATAATCTGATTGGAACCTCCTTTGTGTGTGGTTTCCAATTGAATAATAAGAGTTTATACTATACTTGTTTGACATACCATTAGTGGATCCTGTAATCTTGACATTGTTTGTTATCATTGTTTAATCCTTACATTAATTTTTCATCTCAAAGTTCTCAACAATTTTTCTTCTTTTTCTTTTTATTTATTGTTGTTGTTGTTGTTCTTATTATTATTATTATTATTAGTAGTAGTAGTCCTACTACTACCACTACTACTACTATTACTACTACTACTATTATTATTAGTATTATTATTGCTAATATTATTATTGTTGTTGTTATTGTTACTATTGTTATTTTTTATAATTTATACAATTAACCTCCCTGTGGTTCGACCCCGATCTTGCCGGGTTATTTATTACTTCGACACTCTTGTACTTGGGAGAAAACATTAATCTTTTAGTCATGTCAAGTTTTTGGCGCCGTTGCTGGGGAGGTAAGTTTTGTATAAATTATAATATTTATTTTATTTTTTCTTTTCACTTTTCTTGTATATAACTTTGTTTCTTTTTCCTTTTATTCTATTCCTACACATGCATAAGAGTGTGGTCGCATACATCAAGTGGTAGACTTTGTAGGGTATCCTCATCATTTTCAAAAAATATGGCCGAAGAAGATAATCAATCACTTCATAATGAGAATAATGAGAATAACCGTGCTAGAACACTTAGAAACCATATGAATCCTACAAGAATAAGTGCACCATCATACATAGTTTTTTCTCCCGATGTATCTCATTTTAATTTTAAGGTAGGTATTATTCAACTTTTACCTTCTTTTCATGGCTTAGAATTGGAAAATCCATGTATTTAAGGGAATTTGAGGAGATCTGCAACACATATAATAATTTAAATTGTAGCATGAACACTATCAGATTAAAGCTTTTTCCTTTTTCATTAAAAGATAAAGCTAAAACATGGCTATAAAATTTAAGACTAGGATCCATTCGTGCTTGGGATGAAATGCAACAATAGTTTTTAAAGAAGTTTTTTCCATCTCATAGAACAAACTCTTTCAAAAGATAAATTACCACTTTTACTCAAAACCCAGGAGAAATGTTTTACCAATGTTGGGATAGGTATCGAGACTTGCTTAGTACTTGCCCTTATCATGGTTTTGAAACATGGAGATTGGTTTCACATTTCTATAAAGGGTTAACACCTAGAGATAGACAAATGGTTGAATTTATGTGCAATGGAACTTTTGAAGATAAAGATCCTGATGAAGCAATAGAGTACTTAGACTTGTTAACTGAAAATGCTCAAAATTGGGACACTGTGGGTACTTATGAGGCATCGAGTAAAACTCAACCTCATACATCTAGTGGAGGTATGTACAACTTTAGGGAAGATCATGACCTTCAAGCCAAGTTTACATCTTTAGCTAGAAAAGTCGAGGCACTAGAATTGAAAAAGAGTGGTCAATTAAAATCTATTGAAGACATTGTGTGTCAAATATGTGAAACAAATGAACACTCAACTAATAATTGTCCAACCTTGCCTTCTTTTAAGGAATGTCTCCATGAACAAGCCCATGCTTTAAACAGTTTTCAAAGGCCCAACCACAAACATACAACCCTGGTTGGAGAAATCATCCTATTTTTAGGTGGAAGAGTGACAACAGCAATGCACAAACTTCACAACCATCGTTTCAAGCACACCACAATTTCCAAAATTCTCATGGATATGCACCTCCTTATGCTCCACCTCCTAGAAGAAATCTTGAGGAAACATTACATGCATTCATTGAAAATCAAGAGATAATCAATACTCAACTTCCTCAAAACATGACAGATTTTAAAGATACTCTTGCAAAATTGACATTTGCTCTCAGTTTCCAAGAAAAAGGTAAGTTTTCATCTCAACCACAACAAAATCCCAAGGGGCAATACAATACAAATGCAAGTAGTTATTGAAGTCAACACATGGATTAAGTCAAATCAGTCACTACTCTTCGCAGTGGTAAGGTTATTGAAAAACCCTCTCTTGAACCTTAGGAAAAAGATGATAAGTCAATCTCTGAGAGTAAGGAAGGGGTTGAATCTGAAAATTACAAAGAAAAGACTGATTCTCCACCAGCACTTCCATTTCTTCAAGCCATGACCAAATAAAGGAAAGTCAATCACAACTCTGAAATTTTTGAAACTTTAAAACAGGTAAGAATCAATATACCTTTGCTGGATACTATTAAACAAGTTCTTTTCTATGCTAAATTTGTGAAAGATCTATGCACTATGAAGAGGAAACTGAATATGAAAAAGAAAGCCTTTTTAGCTGAATAAGTAAGTACTATTCTTTAGAAAAATAATGCTTTGAAATATAAAGACCCTGGTTATCATACAATTTCTTGCTTCATTGGAGAGCATAAAATTAAAAGAGCCTTACTTGATCTAGGTACTAGTGTGAATTTACTTATATATTCAGTTTTTTAGAGTCTCAATCTAGGTGAGTTAAAACCAACTTCTATATCTCCTTTACTTGCTAATAGATCTGTACATGTGACTAGAGGAATAATTAAAGATGTGTTAGTACAAGTCGATAAATTCATTTATCTTGTGGATTTTGTTGTCTTGAACACACAACCTGTTGAAGCATGTAATTCATTTCCTGTTATTTTAGGACGTCCGTTTCTTGCAACCTCTAACGCATTGATTAATTATAGGAATGGACTGATGAAGCTATTATTTGGAAACATGACATTGGAGATGAATATTTTCAACATTTACAAGCAATTTGGAGATGATAATGATTTATAAGAAGTAAATCATAGTGACGAATTAGTTTATGATCAACTTGAATCTACTTTAAGTAAAAATAAGTTAGAAGAATTTGAAGATTTGCAAATAATTTATTCTGAGGAAGAAATCACGGATGAAAAAAGCATTGAAAATGTTGATGCAGATCTTTTGTCAAAAGTGACAACAAAATCGACATCTAACATCACACTAATCGATGATTACTTTCCTAACGAATCCTTACTTTCTCTTAATCCAATGCCTTGGTATGATAAAAATATCAATTTTCTTGTTTTAGGAGATTTGCCAGCTGATTAGAGTACTCAAGACAAAGAAAATTTTTTGAACGAAGTGAAGAACTTTTATTGTAATGACCCTAACTTATTCAAATATTGTCCTGATCAAATATTTCAAAGATTCATTCCAGACAGTGAGGTAAATAGTGTCATTAAACTTTGTCATTGTGAAGTATGTGAAAGTTATTTCTCATAAAAAAAAGACAATTGTAAAAATCTTTCAAAATGGATTTTATTGGCCCACCATATTCAAGAACACACATGCATTCTGCAAAACGTGTGAAAATTGTCAAAAAGTTAACACTGGTTAAAAAGTTTTGTTTTATACTTCTCAACTCTATTCATTTTCTAAAGATCTAAGATCAAGATGGAGCAATCCTTATAGGGCCTATGATATTGAGAATTCAATGAATGATAATGTTTTTAAGGAAAATGGACATCGTTTGAAAGCTTACTTTGATAATTTTTCTAGTGAAAATGAATCAACTGGTTTGAATGATCTTGTAGATAAAAGTTGATTATTTTTTTTCTCACATTGTTTTTGTGTTTTTTTTGAGTGATTTTTGCCAGTTTCTCTCACCCCAGTCAAATGACGGATAACGGTACTCTTTGATTTAAGTCAGTTTTTTCAGTTTCCTACAATAACTGATATCTATTTATATATTTGTGTAATTGTTTGAATCTCTCTTCGAATTCTCATTTGAAAATGGACATTAATCTTGAAAAATTAAAAAAGTATTTTCCCAATCTGCCTTAAAATGCAATTATAAAAATTTACCGTGCTAGATGTGCAAATTGAGATTGTTAATGAATCATGAAATTCCTGAAGATATTTGCTGGTTAATTGAAGCAAAGGTTCGATTATTAGGTGAGTCCTCTAACGCCTTCATTTCACACATGCTGGGAACAGGTAAAAGCACTTTTGCAAAGAAACGTCATGCAAAATGACCAAAAGTATGTCATTGATGTGCTAGATGGACTTGTAATGCACAACGTCATTCTTTAGGAATGGTATCTATAAATTTTGAAGATAAAATACAATTCATTAAGGATGGCCTGAGTAAGGAGTCTTTAGATAATCTTCTATTGACTCTTGAGACGTATCCTAGTAGAGATGTGCATTGTGCAATTCATGATTTATGACCACTATTTCATAAAGAACATGATTGACTTAGTCTTGGAAATTTGACTAAAAAAGACCCTGTTTGCTAGTTTTTAAAAAAACTGGATGGAAGCCTATCCCTGAACTATAGAGGGCGTTTAAACCGTTCTTGGATGTAAAACCAAAGGAAGATGTGAGCCACAATCACAACTACCTATACATACACATGCTTTTCAAAAGTAAATAAATAAAAAGAGAGAGAAAGAGTGTGTGAGACTTCAGTTGGCCTACATATAGGTGATATGGTTGCTTTTTTAATTTCTCATCTATAAAATCCTTTTTTCCTTCTTTTCATTTCTACTCAACCCATACATTCAACAAATACAAAAATGTGTAGAAATGGGAAGTTCCTCAAGTCATCAGATTAGAAATATTTGTGTTTTCGGTGGATCTAGTCCTGGAAAAGAAAAGGAGTTTTTAGAATCAACAAATTATATTGGTCAAATTATATGGGGGAGGCAGTCTTGGGTTAATGAGAGGTGTGTCAATAGCTGTATTTTTAGGAGGTAGTCAAGTTTTGGGGGTCATTCCCGAAGCTTTGGCACAAGACAACATCATTGGAAAAACAATTAGAGAGGAACTACAGGTCTTCACAATGTCTGCTCGAATGAATGCAATGTTTAACCATGCTGATACCTTTATTGCCTTATCAGGTGGTCTAGGCATATTGGAAGAGATCTTTCATATTTTCTCTTGAGCTCAACTGCACATTCACCATAAACCCATAAGTTTTTTAAATGTTAATGGTTATTATGATAAGTTGTTGTCTTTTCTTGATCATGTTGTGGAACAAGAATTTCAAACATCTTCTGCATGACAAATCATAATCTCTACTGCTACTGCTGAACAATTAATTTACCAACTATAATCTTTCATTCCTGTAATTGATCCGTTCATGAGTCGCATAAATTGGTCAACTAATAAAAGCCATAAAAAGTTGAAAGCTCGTTAGCCGAAAGCTCGTTACATGGATTAAAGATGCATGGTGTTTTAAATTATATGTATATATATTAAAAAAAAAAGAAAAAAGAAGAAGACAAAAATAATAATCCCAACTCAAGGAAGTTAACCTTAAACATTAGAACAAAAATTTTGTTTTCTTCCAAGAAAAACTTCATAATTATGTGTTGATATATTGAGCACAAAAGAAAGGTTTATGAATATCTTGTTAAGAGGTATTGAGTAGGTATATAAATTTAACGAGAGTTTGTTTATCTAGATAGATTAATGGAAGTTAAATGATGACCACCTTGCTTTGTGGAATTTGCAAAAGTATTTTTCTATTTTAAATGATTTAATTACTAGGGACTAGTAATAAGCTAGTTGGGGGGGTGTGATTGATACTTAAAAGTAAATTTTTATCAAGGTTTTATATTATCATTTTGTAGTTGAAATATCAATAACTCCTTAACTAAAGCATGTTTTATAATAATATATCTAATAATATAAGATAACTTTAATTTATGGTAAATGTTCATTTTAAATGCAGGCCTATCACATAAATGAAAGGATTAATTGATGAATTTAAGAACTGAAATTGAAAGGATAAAGAGATGGCTAAACTTAGAAAAGAGATGTCGGTGCAATCCAAACTGAAATATTGTTTGGTAATTGGGTCATATCTGGAGCTATAGATCTCAGATTTAGGTCTACATTATATGGATGGAAAGGTAAGACATAGGCCTGCAACTTTCATATGGAGCCGAAGATCTAAAAAGACCATTTTCAAGTTTAAATTGTTGCAACAACAAAAAAGCCCGAATCTGTCTTCTAGCCCGAGCACTATTTAGTATTTTGGCCATGTCTGGATTTCTAAAAGTCAAAATGAGCTGAATGTTTTACACAAGAACACTAAGACAATTTCCTACAACTTTCATGTTTTTAAGTGGCTCTAATTTTGACATTATCAATGACATTTTAAGCAGACAAAAGAAGATAAGGATTGTCACCAAGTCAAGAGTTGGTCACCCACTTATTAATTAGTCATCAAATCAATAGTTCTCAATTTTGGCTTATAAAACGAGACATTTTCCAAGCATTTAGGCATCTTGGTATCCAGATCAAGATCATGCTCTTGCTTTCTCTCTTGTATTTTTTGTATTGTTTATGCTATGCTTTCATTAATATTAAGTTTATGTCATTTCCTTTCCTTTACTTAGTTAACTTTTATCTTATTTATGTTTTTATTTTGTTTATCTATTTTTCTTTCTTTCATTATATCTAGCTAAGTTTATTATATCTAGGTGAAAAGGTTACATTAATGGTGTAAGAATAACTATAGTATAAACTTAATATGGACTTTAATGTTTGTTACTAACATGTTTTATATTTGTTATCTTGCTCACTCTTTAATACTTGTTTATTAAATGACTAATTTTGATTTATGTTGTATAACAATTGGTACAACAAATGCTTGGCACTTTCATAGCCCATACCGTATGGTATAACCAACACCTGAGCTATGAAAGGAACTTGATTTGTTGTTAACATAAGTTATAATTATGAATGCTTGATGAAATTTACAAGTATTAGCATTAATTGAATAAGATGACTAATGTAATCATGTTAACAATCTATAATTTGATTGGAACCTCCTTTGTGTGTGGTTTCCAATTGAATAATAAGAGTTTATACTATACTTGTTTGACATACCATTAGTGGATCCTCTAACCTTAACATTGTTTGTTATCATTGTTTAATCCTTACATTAAGTTTTCATCTTAAAGTTCTCATCAACTTTTCTTCTTCTTCTTCTTCTTTGTTGTTATTGTTCTTACTACTACTACTACTACTACTACTACTATTAGTATTATTATTGCTATTATTATTATTGTTGTTGTTATTGTTACTATTGTTGTTATTTATAATTTATACAATTAACCTTCTTGTAGTTCGTCCCCGGTTTTGCCGGGTTATTTATTACTTCGACACTCTTGCACTTGGAAGAAAACATCAATCTTTTAGTCATGTCAGTGACCAAGCACAATGCTGTTTGTTACCATAAAGTGATATTTTTTCTAATTCAGTACAAGATTCTTATTTTCATATCTGCTTAAAACCTTTTCTAAGTTAGTCAAACAATCATCAAATGAAACGCTAAAAATAAAAAAATTATCCATAAAAATCTCAAGAAAATGTTCAACCATATCACTAAATATACTAAGTATGCATCTTTGAAATGTGGCTGGTGCATTATATAATCCAAAAGGCATCCTTTGATATGCAAAAACATCAAATAGACATGTGAAAATAGTCTTCTATTGATCTTCCAATGCAATTTCAATTTGGTTATAACCTAAATAGCCATCTGAGAAACAATAAAATTCATGACCTGCAACTCTTTCTAAAATTTGATCCATGAAAGGTAAAGGAAAATGATTTTTTCTAGTAATTGAATTAAGTTTTCTATAGTCAATGCATATATGCCAACCAGTAACAGTCCTAATATGAATTAACTTATTGTTCTCATTTATTATCACTATGACTCTATACTTCTTGGGTACAACTTGGGTAGGATTTACCCATTTGCTGTCAGAAATGGGATAAATGATTTCATTATATAGAAGCTTAATGACTTTATTTTTCACTACTTTTTTTATATTAGGATTAAGCCTTCATTGCATTTCCCTAGAGAGTTTAGCATTTTCCTCCAAATAAATTCTGTGTGTACAAATCAAATGACTAATTCTTTTTATATCAGCTATGGTCCATCTTAATGCATTTTTACGCATTTTCAGAGTTTGTAATAACTTCCCTTCTTGATGTGCATTGAGTTTGGAAAAGATTATTACCGGAAAAGTTTCATTTTCTCCTAAAAATAAGTATTTGAGATTGAATGGCAATGGCTTCAAATCAAGTTTGGGTGGTTGAACACTTGAAGGTATCGACTTAATTAATCATGGTGGCAATTCCTTAATTTGGGCCTCCAATTACTTGCCTTTGATTCTTTCTAAAAGTAAATCATTTGCAAATCATCACATTCATCAATCTTAATTTCACTGGAAGTGGTTTGAAATTGATCATGAATTCCGTTTTCAGTAAAGTCCACTTTCTGTAAATTATTATCATCTATAGGTTGCTTGCAAATGTTGAAAATATTCATCTTTAATGTCATGTTTCCAAATGATAGTTTCATTAGTACATTCCTACAATTAATCAATATATTAGAAGTTGCAAGAAACGGATGTCCTAAAATAACAGGAAATGAATTACATACTTCAATAGGTTGTGTGTTCAAGACAATAAAATCTACAGGATAAATGAATTTATCAACTTGTACCAACACATCTTCTAGCTAAAGATGCAAACTTAGCTTGAAGGTTATGATCTTTTCTAAGGTTGGAGATACCTCCACTAGATGCATAAGGTTGAGTTTTACTCGGTGCCTCATAAGTCCCACGGTGTCTTAATTTTGAGCATTTTCAACTAACAAGTCTAAATACTTCATTGCTTCATCAGGGTCTTTATCTTCAAAAGTTTCATTGCACATCAATTCAAATATTTGCCTATCTTTAGGTGTTAACCCTTCATAAAAATGTGAAATTAATCTCTATTTTTCAAAACCATAATGAGGGCAAGCATTAAGCAAGTCTCAATATGATACGATCCAAGCAAGATCAAATTCGGATTTTGATGTAAAATGTGCAACAATCCAGTTTTACGGAAATAGTCATAATTCTCAATCCAACTGTTGGATCGAGCTAAAATCTAATGTGGTGTCTCCTGACATCTTGTATTACCTTGGGTTAAAATTTGAGGTCAATCAGAGTTCAGGAAGACATCTCAATACGGGTCAACAAAGGCTATACGAATTTTGTTATTTACTTCCTTTTGACTTGTGGACTTCTTATTTGGCTAGGATTCTTTTTTCTAAAGGATGTGGTAGCTTATTTTAGAAATACACTAATTCTACAAGGATGTTTACTAGGCTGCAATATAGTTTTCAAGTGTGGTAAGGATTCATAATTATTTCAGAATCCTTTTCTTACAAGGATTCCTTATTCATCCGAGCTACAAAAACAAAGAAGACTTTAGAATACATTCTTTAAGTCTAGAATCACTATAAATAAAGGCATAACCAAACATGTAAAAAAAGAATTATTCAGATTAATAAAACTTCTTGTTTGCCGTATTTTTTGTGTGTATGTGTTGGTGAGATAATCTCCCTTCCATGGTTCTCTAATGAACTGAAAAACAACTTATCGAAGAACAACTGTCTTCGTGGCACCATCCTTATACTTCTTGTTCGCGAATCAATATTTGTTGTGAGGGGGTTTTCCATTTCCAATATTGCTGGTGCCTAGGTACAAGTTATCTTTGTGTCACACTCCTATCAAACCTGATTTACTTGGCTTTTCGGGAATTGGTGTCTTTATGTGTGGGTTGCGTGACCATATGATCATGAGGTTCACATTATTTGGTATCAGAGCTTGGCTCCATTAATCAGGTTATATCCTCTTGAAATTTTCATTTCTTGTTTATTCCGCAAAAATTTCTTAATATCCAATTTCTTCTTCTCCTTGAATTTACGGCATATAAAAAGAAAAAAATTGTAATTTCATTATGTTATTATTTAAAATATATCAGTAGCATAAAAAACAACAAAACAAAAGAAAAGAGAAAAGAAAAGAAAAATTGTTCAAAAAGACATTTATTTGATTCTGCAACAAAAAACTAAATAAGAGACAATTAGATCAAATCAACTTGGAATTAGCTCAAATTTGATATTCTAATTACTGGGGTCCTAATCACATTATATATCAAATTTGCGGTCAATTGGATATCATTTGTTTTGGGTTTCAAATTCGAGTCTAACTAGGTCTGATTCATAATGTTTTTACATTAGTATATCAAAATTTATCATAAATTCCTCAAAACTTATGTTCTGTCTATTTGGTTGATATCGCACTATATATGAAATTTCAACTCAATTGGACATCATTTACTTCAAGTTCCAAATTTCGACTTAACTTGTCGTAAATAAATCTGTCTTGCATCAACGTTTGAAACTCACTTGCTTTTTGTTGATTTCGTTTCTTGTAGTTTATTTTCATCATATCCATTATATTTGGGTTTTGTTTATTTTTTGTTTCTATTTTTTATTCGATTCTTCAGTTTCGTTCATATTTTGGATAGACTCGTTTGTTACTCGCGAGGCTATCATTGCAGTTTTGTTTTGCTTGTTTTCTAGTTGTTATTGCTTCTTGAGTCATATATTTATTTAGATTGCATCGCCAAGTTGGTTCTATTTGGTGTTGGTTTCCGTTTCACAAAAACTGCAAGAAGGTGAGACGAGAGGTGTGAGCGTGTAAGGATATTGAGTGTTTGAGCGAAACACGAGCGACATGAGGATATATATATATTACCATTAATCAAGTTTTGCAGGTACTATCATGTTAGATCAAAACAACACACCACCCTATCCCGAGGGAGAACTTATGTTCCAAATGCAAGCCATGTTGAAAATGATGAAAAGCTTGAATTTCATGATGGGGAACGTGTGTGACAGACTTGAGAAGGTCGAAAAACATGGAAACATGGCTGGAACATGTACCCAAGATGTGAGAAAGGTTGGGGTTGAACGAAATTCTAATAATGACAGTAGGGCTGGAAGGCCAAGGTGGGTTGATTATGGGGATTTTAAGCCTCAATTTGATGATATTTGTGATGATGGTTTTAAGGATGAGACCACAAGCTACCAGGAAGATTTTCCCCATTATAGAAACCAAAGGAATTTAATGTATTTTAATGAGGTGTTATGGCAAAAGAAAAGGCAAATTCAAAAGGAGAGGTGGTATCAAAGAGAGAGAGATAAAGAGATTTGTGTTATAAAAAAAGAATCAAAGACTCCATCTAGTATTCTACAGGAGCTTAAGCAAGAACTTGATGTGTTAACAGTAGCAATCAATGCCCAGCAAACTTTCAAAAAAAAGGAGAAAAAGGACTGCAATGATGATATACAAAATAGAAAGGCTACAATGTTCATCCAAAGTTGTTGGCGATGATTGTTTGCAAAAAAAAAAAACTACAAAGGCTTCAAAAAGAGGATAAGTTATCCATTTAACTTATTGGTGATTCGAGGACAAATCATCTTGAAGAGAAAGGGAATGATACGATCCAAGGATGGTCAAATTTGGATTTTGATGTAAAATGTGCAACTATCCAGTTTTATGGAAACAGTCATAATTCTTAATCCGACCGTTGGATAGAGCTGAAATCCTACATGGCGTCTCCTAACATCTTGTATTACTTTGGGTTAAAATTTCAAGTCAATTGGAGTTTAGGAAGCATCTCAATACGGGTCAACAAAGACTGTACGAATTTTGTTATTTACTTCCTTTTGACTTGTGGACTTTCTATTTGGCTAGGATTTTTTTTCTAAAAGGATGTGGCAGCTTATTTTGAAAATATACTATTTCTACAAGGATGTTTAATGGGCTGCAACATAGTTTTCAAGTGTGGCAAGGATTCATAATTATTTCAGAATTCTTTTCTTACAAGGATTCCTTATTCATCTAAGCTACAAAAGGAAAAAAGACTTTAGAATACATTCTTTAAGTCTACAACTTATCTTTGTGTCACATTCTTATCAAACCTGATTTACTTGGCTTTCCAGGAATAGGTGTCTTTACGTGTGGGTTGCGTGATCATGTGATCACAAGGTTCACATGATGATACCTTTCCTAACATTAGTAAAATATTTATCCTGGTTTTTGAGTGAAAGTGGTGACTTGTTTTTCAAAAGAGTTTGTTTTGTGAGATGGAAAAAACATCTTTAAAAACTATTGTTACATTTCATCCCAAGTACGAATGGATCCTGGTCTCAAATTTTGTAACCGTGTTTTAACTTTATCTTTTAATGAAAAAGGAAAAAGGCTTTAATCTAATGATGTTCATGCTATAATTTGAATCATTATAGTAGTAGTAGTAGTAATAATAATAATAATAATAAAAATAAAAATAAAGAGAAAGAAGAAGAAGAAGAAGTTGATGAGAACTTTGAGATGAAAGATTAATGTAAGAATTAAATAATGATAACAATAAATATCAAGGTTAGAGGATCCACTAATGGTATATCAAACATATATAATATAAACTCTTATTATTCAATTGGAAATTACACAGAAAGGAGGTTTCAATTAGATTATAAATTGTTAACATGATTACATTAGTTATCTTATTTGATTAATGCTAATACTTGTAAATCTCATCAGGCATTCATGATTATAACTAATGTTAACAACAAATCAAGTTCTTTTCATAGCTCAGGTGTTGGTTATACCATACAGTATAAGTTATGAGAGTGTCAAGTATTTGTTGTAATAAATATTATACAACATAAATCTAGATTAGTTATTTAACAAGTAATGTATTAAAGAGTGAACAAGATAACAAATATAAAACATGTTAGTATCAAACATTAAAGTTCATATTAAGTTTACATTATATTTATTCTTACACCATCAGTGTAACCTTTTCACCTTGACATAATAAACTTAACTAAACATAATGAAAGAAAAAAAATAAACAAAATAAAAACATAAATAAGATAAAAGTTAACTAAGTAAAGGAAAGGAATTGAAAGGCATATTAATGAAAACAAAACTTAAGCATTACAAAAATACAAGCATTACAAAAATACAAAGAGAGAAAGCAAGAGCATGATCTTGATCTAGAAACCAAGATGCCTAAATGCATGACAAATGCCTCCTTTTATAGACCAAAATTAGAAATTATTGATTTGATGACTAATTGATGAGTGGGTGACCAACTCTTGATTCGGTGACAATCCTTATCTTATCTTATCTGCCTAAAATATCATTGAAAACGTCAAAATTAAAACCAATTGAAAACATAAAAGTTGTAAGAAATTATCTTAGTTTTTTTTGTGTAAAAAATTAAGGTTATTTGGATTTTTAGAACTCCAGATATGGGCCAAATACTGAGTAGTGCTCAGGGTGGAGAACAAATTCAAACTTCTTTGTTGTTGCTATAATTTGGACTTGAAAATAACCTTTTTAAGTCTTAGGCTCCATATGAAAGTTGTAAGCCTATGATACTTCAAGTGAAAAAATGATGACATAAAAATTTGTTAAAAATGCACTTTTAAGTACTAATCAATTATCAACACAAGTTTATATATGAGTGCTGAATAACAATTTTACACAACTAGTATTTTTTTCATATAATCCTCGTATGATTTCACAACACAACATCCTTATAAAAAAAAATACCACATAATATATTCATAACATTGTATTTACATGTTTGCACATTCATATTTGTGTTCCATTACAATTTTCATTAGAAGTACTTATAGAAGTGCCATATGCAATTTTCAACATAACACTTAAGACATAATATTACACAAAACCTTTCAAAATATAGGAACCTGTGGAACGATTTTTCTATGCACCTTGATTGTATGATGTCTATGTTACAAAAACCATATGGATATAAGAATTGTAAATAATATAAACATAATTATAACAATTAGAAAGACACTATTATTACTTTTCGTTATCAACTGAAGGTGAGTACATTCTTTCATTCACTTCTCATATACATTGTACAATCCTTATTATTTCAGTCGCAAGCGTATGACGTCACAATCATCCACCCTCAGGTATATGTAAGTCTATCTATATAACAAATATAAGGAGACAAGTCATTCTTGTCTTGTATTAGTGAAAAAATAGAATAGGAGTTGTGACATGACGAAAAGATTGATGTCTTCTCCCAAGTGCAGGAGTGTCGAAGTAATAAATAACCCGGCAAGACCGGGGTCGAACCACAGGGAGGTTATTATACAAATTATAAATAACAACAATACAACAACAACAATAATAACAATAACAATAATGACAACAATAATAGTAACAATAATAATAATAATAATAATAATAATAAGGATAACAATAATAATAATAATAATAATAAAGAAAGAGAAGAAGAAAATGATGATGAGAACATGGAGATAGAATAATAATGTAAGGATTAAATAGTGATAATATCAAATGTCAAGGTTAGAGGTTCCACTAATGGTATGTCGAACAAGTATAGTATAAACTCTTATTGTTCAATTGGAAACTACACATAAAGGAGGTTCCAATCAGATTATAGATTGTTAACATGATTACATTAGTCATCTTATTCAATTAATGCTAATACTTGTAAATTTCGTCAAGCATTCATGATTATAACTTATGTTAACAACAAATCAAGTTCCTTTCATAGCTCAGGTGTCGGTTATACCATACAGTATGGGCTATGAAAGTGCCAAGCATTTGTTGTACCAATTGTTATACAACATAAATCAAGATTAATCATTTAACAAGCAAAGTATTAAAGAGTGAACAAGATAACAAATATAAAACATGTTAGTATTAAACATTAAAGTCCATATTAAGTTTATACCATACTTATTCTTACACCATTAGTGTAACCTTTTCACCTTGACATAATTAACTTAGCTAGACATAATGAAAGAAAGAAAAATAGATAAACAAAATAAGAACATAAAAGTTAACTAAAGAAAGGAAAGGAAATGAAAGGCATAAACTTGATATTAATGAAAACAAAGCATAAAGAATACAAAGAGAGAAAACAAGAGCATGATCTTGATCTGGACACCAAGATGCCTAAATGCATGGCAAATGCCTCCTTTTATAGGCCAAAATTGGGAACTATTGATTTGATGACTAATTGATGAGTAGATGGCCAACCCTTGACTTGGTGACAATCCTTATCTTCTCTTGTCTGCCCAAAACGTCATTGATGACGTCAAAATTAGAGCCACTTGAAAACATGAAAGTTCTAGGCAATTGTCTCAGCTTTCTTGTGTAAAAAATTCAGCTCATTTCGACTTCTAGAACTCCAGATATGGCCAAAATACTGAACAGTGCTCGGGCTGGAGGACAGATTCGGGCTTCTTTGTTGTTGCAATAATTTGGACTTGAAAATGGCCTTTTTAGATCTTGAGCTCCATATGAAAGTTGTAGGCCTATGTCTTACCTTTCCATCCATATAAAGTAGACCTAAATCTGACATTTATAGCTCCAGATATGACCTAATTACCAAATAGTGTTCCGGTTTGGATTGCACCAACATCTCTTTTCTAAGTTTGATCATCTCTTTGCCTTTGCAATTGAAGTTCTTAAAGTCATCAATCAATCCTTTCATTTATGTGATAGGCCTGCATTTAAAATGGACATTTACAACAAATTAAAGGTATCTTATATTATTAGATAGATTATTATAAAACGTACTTTAATTAAGGAGTTATTGATACTTTAAGTGCAAAATGATGATATAAAACCATGATAAAAATGCACTTTTGAGTACTAATCAAGTTGCTACCTGGTAGTTTGGTTACTAGAAACCCTAACTAGTCTAATAGATTGAGTACGAAGATTGGACGTGTAAATGGAAGGTATTAGTACCCTAATTACGCCCTACCTAAGGTAAGATGTGTTGTTTTATTGTCTATCAAAATTTAAGATCTTGTTGTGGTTTCTAATTATTGATCTGTTAACAGTTTCAAAAGAGTCCTTCTCTATAAGGAAATCCTTATCTTATCGGGTAAAACCTAATTGTTCTATGTCGTCAAAAGAAATACCTTTTTATCTCAGGAATACGTTTTAGGTATAAATTTATAATTCCTTATACTAAAATAAAATAAAATATTTTTATTAAATTTTTTGAAATATTAGTCAAATTCTTGTGACTTTAATAAATTGGTTATTAAAGTCAAAATACATGCTAAAACACATTTTTTAAAGTTTTCTTTGTTGTATGAAATACAATATAATTTTTAGTTTTGAGAGACTTGGTCGTATGTATAAAAATAAAAATATTGTATTTTTATTTTTCAATGTTTTAATGAAAAACTGGGTATTTTAATACTGAATTTGGATCTTTACGATATAAACATACAAACTACTATTAAGCAAAAGTTAGTAGAAAAATATGCAGGAAAATCATAACTTGTCAATATATATATTAAAAAAATTATTGATTGGGCCAAATCCAGCCCACCCATTTTGGGATGGGCCAGCAGCAACATTGGATCTTTCCACTGTTTACATACAACATGAACAGTGGAGGCAGGGAGTAGAAGAAGAAGAGGAAGAAGGAGGAGGAGGGCGGGGGAAAGACTGATTTGTTGTAGCTGCTGTCATTGGCGGTGATGCTGGTGGTGAAATGGTTGTGGCTCCAGGCTGCAATCCTTTTTCTTTTCTCCTCCTCTTTTGTGTTTTTCTCTTTTCTTCCTTTATTTTTTGTTCTCCCCTTGGTTTTCCTTCTCTTTTTGCCTTTTCTCCCCCTTTTTATTTCGGTTTCTATATTCTCTCTTCCATTTTCCTTCTCTTCTTCTCTATTTTTTCCTTTCCTTTTCTTTTCTTTCTCTCTCTCTCACTCTCCTCTATTTTTTCTTCTTTTTTTCTCTCTTTTTTTTCCCTTTCCTCTTATACTCTCTCTTTCTATGTATTTATACGCAAATACATAAGAAAAGAGACCTACTACCCTGCCCAGTTGATTAGTACTTAAAAGTGCATTTTTATTAAGGTTTTATATCATTATTTTGTACTTGAAGTATCAATAACTCCTTAACTAAAGCATGTTTTATAATAACAAGTCTTATACCATAAGATACCTTTAATTGATAGTCTATGCTCATCTTAAATGCAAGCCTATCATATAAATGAAAGGATTGATTGATGAGTTTAAGTACTAAAATTGAAAGGACAAAAAAAGGGCTAAACTTAAAATAGTATATGTTCATCTTAAATGCAGACCTATCACATAAATGAAAGGATTGATTGATGAGTTTAAGTACTAAAATTAAAAGGAGAAAAAGAGGGCTAAACTTAGAATAGTATATGTTCATCTTAAATGCAGGTCTATCACATAAATAAAAGGATTGATTGATGAGTTTAAGTACTAAAATTGAAATGACAAAAAAGGGCTAAAGTTAGAACAAATATGCTGGTTCAACATAAACTGGAACACTATTCGGTCATTGGTTCTTATTTGGAGCTGTAGATTTTGGATTTAGATTTGCTATATATGGATAGAAAGCTAATACATAAGCCTAAAACATTTATAATTATATAAGACTCAAATTTGCTATTTGGAAGTCCAAATTTTAGCAACAATGGAAAATTCTAAATCTGTGCTCCAGCCTAGATACTATTCAGTGCCCAACCCATATCTCAAGTTCTAAAAGTTCAAATAACCTCAATTTTTTTATTGAAAAGATAAGATAATTTCCTAGAACTTTCATGATTCAAGTCTATTCAAATTTTAATGTTAACAATGATGTTTTTTTCAGACAAGAAGATAATGATTGTCACAAAGTCAAGATTTGGCCACTCACTCAATAATTAGTTAACAAATCAATAGTTTCCAGTTTTGGGTTTTTCATATATTTAGACATCTTGGTTTTTTTTATCAAGATCATATTCTTGCTTCTTTTTATTGTAATGCTTAAGTTTTGCTTATATTAATCTCTTGTTTATGCTTCTCATTTTCTTTCCTTTACTTAGTTAACTTATAACTTATTTATGTTCTGAATTTGTTAAATGTTTTTTATTATATTTAGCTAAGTTTGTAAAATAAAGACTAGGATATAAAAAGAATGAGAGAAAAGAAGGGGGCAGTGATTAGTACTTAAAAGTGTATTTTTACCATGATTTTATGTCATGATTTTGCGTTTGAAGTATCAATAACTTCTTAACTAAAGCATGTTTTATAATAACATATCTAATAATATAAGATACCTTTATAGTAAATGTTCATTTTAAATACACGCCTATAACATAAATGAAATGATTGATTGACAAGTTTAAGAATTGAAATTGAAAGGACAAAGAGGTGGTCAAACTTAGAAAAGAAATGTTAGTGTAGCTCAAATCAGAACATTGTTCGCTAATTGAGTCATATCTGAAGTTATAGATCTCAGATTTAAGTCTACTTTATATGAATAGAAAGGTAAGACATATGTATCTAACTTTCATAGGAGACCAAGATTTAAAAAGGCTATTTTCAAGTCCAAATTGTAGCAACAACAAAGAAGTCTGAATTTGTCCTCCAACCCTAACACTATTCAATGTTTAGCTCATATCTGGAGTTCTAGAAGCCCAAGTGACTTCTATTTTTTTTTCTAAAAAGCGGAGACAATTTCCTACAACTTTTATGTTTTCAAATGGTTTCAATTATAACGTTATCAATGATATTTTGGGCAGATAACAGAAGATAAGAATTGTTACTAAGTCAAAAGTTGGTCACCCACTCATCAATTAGTCATCAAATCAAAAATTTCTAATTTTAGCCTATAAAAGGAGGCATTTGCCATGCATTCAGTCATCTTGGTCTCCATATCAAGATCATGCTTTTGCTTTCTCTCTTTATATTTTTGTAATTCTTAAGTTTTATTTTCATTAATATCTTGTTTATGTCTTTCAATTCCTTTCCTTTACTTAGTTAACTTTTATCTTATTTATGTTTTTATTTTATTTATTTATTTTGCTTTTATTTATTATGTTTATTTAAGTTTATTATGTCAAGTTGAAAAGGTTATAATAATGGTGTACGAATAAGTATAGTGTGAACTCAACATGGACTTTAATGTTTGATACTAAAAATAAATATATTAAATCATTTGCAAATCATTATATTCATCAATCTCAATTTCACTAGAAGTGGTTGAAAATTGATCATAAATTAATTTTTCAATAAAGTCCACATTCTATAAATCATTATCATCTCTAGATTGCTTGAAAATGTTGAAAATATTCATCTCTAATATCATGTTTTCAAATGATAGTGTCATCAGTTCATTCCTACAATTAATCAATGCATTAGAAGTTGCAAGAAATGGATATCCTAAAATAACAGGAAATGAATTAAATGCCTTAACAGGTTGTGTGTCCAAGACAACAAAATCTACAAGATAAATGAATTTATGGACTTGTACGAACACATCTTCAATTATTCCTCTAGGCACTTTTATAGATCTATTGGCAAGTAAAAGAGTTATAGAAGTTGGTTTTAACTCACTTAGATTAAGACTCTAAAAAACTGAATATGGAAGTAAATTCACATTAGCACCAAGATCAAGTAAGGCTCTTTCAATTTTATGCTCTCTAATAAAGCAAGAAATTGTAGGACAACCAGGGTCTTTATATTTCAAAGCATTATTGTTTTGAAAAATAGCACTTACTTGTTCGGCTTGAAAGATTTTCTTTTTCACATTCAGTTTCCTCTTCACAGTGCATAGATCTTTCAAAAATTTACCATATGAAGGAACATGTTTAAAAGCATCCAGCAAAGGTATATTGATTCTTACCTATTTCAAAGTTTCAAAAATTTTATAATTGTGATTGACTTTCCTTTATTTGGTTATGGCTTGAGGAAACAGAAGTCTTGGCGATGAATCAGTCGTTTCTTTGTAATTTTCAGATTCAACCCTTTCTATACCCTCATAGATTGACTCATCATCTTTCACATAAGGTTCAAGAATGGGTTTTTCAATAACCTTACCACTGTGAAGAGGAGTGACTGATTTGACTTGATCCATATATTGGCTTCCAAAACTACTTACATTTGCATTGTATTGCTCCATGAGATTTTATTGTGGTTGAGATGGAAACTTACCTTTTTCTTGGAAATTGAGAGCAGACGTCAATTTTGCAAGAGTATCTTTAAAATATGTTATATTTTGAGCAAGTTGAGTATTGATTGTCTCTTGCTTTTCAATGAATAAATGCAATGTTTCCTCAAGATTTTTTCTAAGAGGTGCAACATAAGAAGGTGCATATCCATGAGAATTTTAGAAATTATGGTGTGCTTAAAACGGTGGTTGTGAAGTTTGTGCATTGTTGTTCTCACTCCTCCAACTAAAATTTGGGTGATTTCTCCAACCATGGTTATTTGTTTATGAGTATGGGTTGTGGTTGGCTCGTTGGAAACTGTTTAAAGTATGAGCTTGTTCATGGAGACATTTCTTAAAAGAAGGCAAAGTAGGACAATTATTGGTTGAGTGTTCATTTGTTTCACATATTTGACACGCAATGTTTTCAACAGATTTTAATTGATCACTCTTTTTCAATTGTAGTGCCTCGACTTTTCTAGCTAAAGATGCAAATTTGGCTTGAAGGTCATGATCTTCCCTAAGGTTGTACGTACCTCCACTAGATGTATGGGGTTGAGTATTACTCGGTGCCTTATAAGTATCGGTGGTGTCCTAATTTTGAGCATTTTCAGCTAACAAGTCTAAGTACTCCATTGCTTCATCAGGGTCTTTATCCTCAAAAGTTCCATTGCATATCAATTCAACCATTTGCCTATCTTCAGGTGTTAACCCTTTATAAAAATGTGAAACCAATCTCTATGTTTCAAAACCATGATGAGGGCAAGTATTAAGCAAGTCTCGATACCTATCCCAATATTGGTAAAATGTTTCTCCTGGTTTTTGAGTGAAAGTGGTGATTTGTCTTTTGAAAGAGTTTGTTCTATGAGATGGGAAAAACTTCTTTAAAAACTATTGTTGCATTTCATCCCAAGCACGAATGGATCCTGGTCTCAAATTTTATAGCCATGTTTTAGCTTTACCTTTTAATGAAAAAGGAAAAAGTTTTAATCTGATGGTGTTCATGCTAGAATTTAAATTATTATATGTGTTGCAGACCTCCTCAAATTCACTTAAATGTAAGTATGGATTTTCCAATTCTAAACCATGAAAAGAAGTTAAAAGTTGAATAATGCCTAGTTTAAAATTAAAATGAGATTCATCGGGAGGAAAAACTATGCATGATGGTGCACTTGTTCTTGTTGGATTCATGTGGTCTCGTAATGTTCTAGTATGGTTATTCTCATTATTCTCATGATGAAGTGATTGATTATTTTCTTTAGCCATATTTTCTGAAAATGATGAGGATACCCTACAAAGTCTACCACTTGATGTACGTAATCATACTCTCATGCATGTTTAGAAATAGAATGAATGGAAAAAGAAAACAAAAGAAGGAGAAACAAGAGAAAAGAAACAAAGTTATATACAAGAAAAGTGAAAAAAGAAAATAAACTAAAAATTATATTTTATACAAAACTTACCTCCTCGACAATGGCGTCAAAAACTTGACACGACTACAAGATTGATTTCTTTCTCCCAAGTGCAGGAGTCTTGAAGTAATAAATAACCCGGCAAGACTTGGGCCGAACCATAGGGAGGTTAATTGTACAAATTATAAACAATAATTATAAACAACAACAATAATAACAACAACAGTGTTCCGGTTTGGATTGCACCGGCATCTTTTTTCTAAGTTTGGTCATCTCTTTATCCTTTCAATTTCAGTTCTTAAATTCATCAATCAATCCTTTCATTTATGTAATAGGCATACATTTAAAATGAACATTTACCATAAAATAAAAGTATCTTATATTATTAGATATATTATTATAAAACATGCTTTAGTTAAGGAGTTATTGATACTTCAAGTGCAAAATGATGGTATAAAACCTTGATAAAAATATATTTTTAAATATCAATTAGTTAAGATGGAAGCCTATTTTTCTCTTGAAAATTGAGAGCAAATATCAATTTTGCAAAAGTTTGTTTAAAATCTATCATGCTTTGAGCAAGTTGAGCATTAACTATCTCTTGCTTTTTAATGAATGCATGCAATGTTTCGTAAAGATTTCTTTTAGGAGATGGAGCATAAGAAGGTACTTATCCTTGAGAATTTTGAAAATTATGGTATGATTGAAATGGTGGTTGTGAAGTTTGTGCATTGTTATTAACTCTTTCAACTAAAATTTAGGTGATTTCTCCAAATAGGGTTGTATGTTTACAAGTATGGGTTATGATTGAGCATTTAGAAACTGTTTAAAGTATAGGTTTATTTATGGAGACATTCCTTAAAAGAAGATAAAGTTGGACAATTATTGGTTAAGTGTTCATTTGTTTCATAAATTTGACAAACAATACCTTGAACATATTTTAATTGACCACTCTCTTTCAATTCTAGTGCCTCAACTTTTCTAGCTAAGGAAGCAATCTTGGTTTGGAGGTCATAATCTTCAATAAAGTTGTATATACTTCTACTAGATGCATGAGGTTGAGTTATACTCGTTGCCTCATAAGTACCTGCGATATCCCAATTTTAAGCATTTTTAGCTAACAAGTTTAAGTACTTTATTGTTTCATTCGGACCTTTATCTTTAAAAGTTTAATTATATGTCAATTCCACCATTTGCCTATCTTTAGGTGTTAACCTTTCATAAAAAATATAAAATCAATCTCCATGTTTCAAAACCATAATGATATTAATTAAGTCTCGATATCTATTTCAATATTGATAAAATATTTCTCATGGGTTTTAAATGAAAGTGGTGATTTGTCTTTTGAAAGAGTTTGTTCTGTGAGAAGGAAAAAACTTCTTTAAAAATTGTTATTGCATTTCATCCCAAGCACGAATAGATCCTAGTTTCAAATTTTATAGCCATATTTTAGCTTTATCTTTTAATAAAAAAGGAAAATGTTTTAATGTGATGGTGTTCAAGCTATGATTTAAGCCATTATAGGTGTTGTAAACCTCCTCAAATTCCCTTAAATGCAAGTATGAATTTTCTAAATTTAAGCTATGAAAGGAAGGTAAAAGTTGAATAACGTCTGGCTTAAAATTAAAATGAAATGCATCAAGGGGAAAACTATGTATGAAGGTGCACTTGTTCTTATGAGATTTATGCAATCTCTAACTGTTATAACACAGTTACTCTCATTATTCTCATTATAAAGTAATTGATTATCTTTTTAAACCATATTTTCTAAAAATGATAAGAATACCCTATAAAGTCTATTACTTAATATACATGACCACACTCTCATTCACGTGTAGGAATAGAGTAAAAGAAAGAAGAAGAAAAAAGAAATAAAATAAAAGAAACAAAGTTAGAAACAAGAAAAGTGAAAAGAAAAAATAAAATAAATCTTATAATTTACATGAAAATTTACCTCTTCGGTAATGATACCAAAAACTTGACAGGACCAAAAGATTGATGTCTTTTTCCAAGTATATGAGTGTCGAAGTAATAAATAACCTAACAAGACTAGGCTTGAACCATAAGGAGATTAATTGTATAAATTATAGATAATAATAATACAACAAGAATAATAATAATAATAATAATAATAATAATAGTAATAATTGAAATAATAGTAATAGTAGTAGTAATAGTAGTACTAGTAGTAGTAGTAGTAGTAATAATAAAGAAAAAGATGAAGAAGTTGATAAGAACTTTGAGATGGAAGATCAATGTGAGGATCAAACAATCATAAAAAAATTATCAAGGTTAGAGGATCCACTAATAGTACTTCAAACAAGTATAGTACAAACTTTTATTAGTCAACTGAAAATCATATACAAAGAAAGTTCTAATTAGATTATAAATGGTTAACATAATTACATTAGTTATTTTATTCGAATAATGTTAATACTTGAAAATGTTATCAGGTATTCATGTTTATAATTTATGTTAACAATAAATCAAGTTTTTTTCATGGCACAAGTGTATGTTATACCACACGGTTGGGCTATGAAAGTGCCAAGTATTTATTGTACTAAATGTTATATAACATAAATCTAGATTAATCATTTAACAAGTAAAGTATTAAGAGTGAACAAGATAACAAATATAAAACAAGTTAGTATCAAATATTAAAGTTCATGTTAAGTTTACATCATACTTATTCTTATACCATTAGTGTAACCTTTTCACCTTGACATAATAAACCTAGCCAAATATAATAATAAAAAAGAAATATAAATAAACAAGATAAGAACATAAATAAGATAAAAGTTAACTAAGTAAATGAAAGAAAATGAAAGGCATAAACAAGATATTAATGAAAGTAAAACTTAAGCATTACAATAAATAGAGAGCAAGAGCATGATCTTGATCTGAAAATCAAGATATCTAAATGCATGAAAAATATATCCTTTTGTGAGCCTAAATTTAGAACTATTGATTTGATAACTACTTGTTAAGTGGGTGGCCATTTCTTGATTTGATGACAATTTTTATCTTCTTGTTTGAATAAAACATCATTGATAACGTCAGAATTTGACCCAATGTTCTGCATGAAAGTTTTAGGAAATTATCTTAGCTTTCCAGGAAAAAATTGAGGTTATTTGGACTTTTATAACTCAAGATATGGGTTAAACATTAAATTATGTCTAGGCTGCGGGACAGATTCAGACTTTTACGTTGTTGCTAGGTTTAAACTTCCAAACAGTAGAATTGAATCTTGACTTCCACATGAAAGTTTTAGGCCTATGTCTTAGCTTTTCATCCATATAAAGCAAACCTAAATCCGAGATCTACAGCTTCAGATATGACCCAATATTGAACAATGTTCCAATTTGGACTATACCAATATCTCTTTTCTAAGTTTGACCCTCTATTTGTCCTTTAAATTTCAATACTTTAACCCATCAATCAATCGCTTCATTTATGTGATAGGCCTACATTTAGGATGAACATTAACCTTAAATTAAAGGTATCTTATGGTATCAGACTTGTTATTATAAAACATGTTTTAGTTAAGTAGTTATTGATATTTTAAGTGCAAAATAATCATATAAAACCTTGATAAAAATGCACTTTTAAGTATTAATTATATATTAAAAAAATAATAATCTCAATCCAAAAAAGCTAACCTTAAATATTAGAACAAAAATTTTATTTTTTTCAAAGTAAAGCCCCATAACTATGTGTTGATATATTAAGTATAAACGGAAGGTTTATTAATATATTATTTAAAAATTATTGAGTAGATATATAAATTTAATAAGAGTTTGTTTATTTGGATAGATTAATGGAAGTTGAATGATGAATGCTTTATTTTGTGGATTTTTCAAATTATTTTTCTATTTTAACATTTTGATTACTAGGGACTAGTAATAAGCTAGTTGAGGGGTGTGATTAGTACTTAAAAATGTATTTTTATCAATATTTTATATCATTATTTTGCTCTTGAAGTATCAATAACTCCTTAAATAAAGCATGTTTTATAATAACAAGTCTGATACTATAAGATACCTTTAATTTATGATAAATATTTATTCTAAATGCAGGCTTATCACATAAATAAAAAGATTGATTGATGAGTTGAATTATTGAAATTAAAAGGTTAAATAGAGGGCCAAACTTAGAAAAGAGATATTAGTGGAATCCACACTGGAAATCTGTTAGGTAATTGGGTCATATCTAGAGATGTAGATCTCAGATTTAGGTCTATTTTATACGAATGGAAAGCTAAGACTTAGGCCTAAAACTTTCATGTGGAAGGCAAGACTCAATTTTACTATTTAGAAGTTCGAATCTTAGCAACAATGTAGAAGTCTGAATTTATCTCTCAGCCTAGATACTATTCAGTGTTCAACCCATATCTCTAATTCTAGAAGTCCAAATGACCTTAATTGTTTTTCCTGGAAAACTAAGAGAATTTCTTAGAACTTTTATAAGTAAAGTTGGTTCAAATTCTTCAGACAAGAAGATAAGGATTATCACCAAGTCAAGATGTGGTCACCCATTCAATAATTATCCATCAAATCAATGTTTTAAATTCTGGCCTATACAAGGAGGTATTTGGCATGTATTTAGACATCTTGGTTTCTAGATCAGGATCATGCTCTTGCTTTCTCTATTTATATTTTTGTAATGCTTAAGTTTTGCTTTCATTAATATCTTGTTTATGCCTTTCATTTCCTTTCTTTAATTAGTTAACTTTTATCTTATTTATATTCTTATCTTTTTTATTTATGTTTTTCTCTTTTATTATATGTAGGTAATTTTATTATGTTAAGGTGAAAATGTTACACTAGTGGTGTAAGAATAAGTATAGTGTAAACTCAATATGTACGTTAATGTTTGATACTAATATATTTTGTATTTGTTATCTTGTTCACTCTTTAATACTTTACTTATTAAATGACTGATCTAGATTTATATTGTATAACACTTGGTACAATAAATATTTAACACTTTCATAACCCATACTATATGGTATAACCAACACCTAAGCTATAAAAGGAACTTGATTTGTTGTTAATATAAGTTATAATCATGAATGCCTGACAATATTTAAAAGTATTATCATTATTAAAATAAGATAATTAATGTACTCATGTTAACAATTTATAAGCTAAGTGGAATCTCCTTTGTGTGTGGTTTCCAGTTGAATAATAAAAGTTTATACTATACCTATTTGAAATAACATTAAAAGATCCTCTAATCTTGATATTTGTTTTTATCATTGTTTTATCCTCATATTGATCTTCCATCTCAAAGTTCTCATTAACCTTTTTATTATTATTATTATTATTTATACAATTAACCTCCTAGTTATTCAACTTCGATCTTGCTGAGTTATTTATTATTTTGACACTCCTATACTTAGGAGAAGACATAAATCTTTTCATCATGTCAGCTTACACTAGAACAAACTTCAATCATAAAATTTCTCGCAAATTGTCTCAGCTTTTTAAGAAAAAAATTGAGGTCATTTGGACTTTAAAAACTCAAGATATGGACTGAACACTAAACAGTGTTTAGGCTACAAGATAGATTTAGACTTTTCCATTATTGCTAAGATTTGAACTTTCAAATAGCAAAATTAAGTCTTGCATTCCCTATGAATGTTTTAGGCCTATGTCTTATCTTTCCATCCATATAGAGTAGACCAAAATCTAAATTCTACAGCTTCAGATATAACCAAATGACATAACAATATTCTAGTTTGGACTAAACCAACATGTCTTTTCTAAGTTTCATCCTCTCTTTATCTTATCAATTTAAGTAATTAAACTTATTATTCAATCCTTTTATTTATGTGATAGGCTCGCATTTAAGATGAACATCAACTATAAATTAAAGTTATCATATAGTATCAAACTTATTATTAAACATGTTTTACTTTAGGAGTTATTGATACTTTAAGTACAAAATATTGATATAAAACATTGATAAAAATACACTTTTAAGTATTAATCACTTATAGTATCAGACTTGTTATTATAAAACATGCTTTAATTAAGGAGTTATTGATACTTCAATTATAAAATGTTGACATAAAACCTTGAAAAAAATACTCTTTTAAGCACTAATAATAGGCCACATTGCTGGTTTTATCTTAAATTAATATGGGTTGTTATGCTATATTATCAATGGTTTGTTTAAGATATTTTTTATTCTAATGTCAATAAATATCAAGGTTGATATTTTTCACTTAGGCATTAGTAAATATTGTGAGTGATATTTTTGACTTTAATGTTAATAATTATTGAGGTTGATATTTCTGACTTTGATATCAATACATATAGGGGTTGATATTTTTAACTCTAGCATTTGTGAATATTAAAAGTAATAACCTGTTATAAATCCACTTGAAAGATTTTGAATTGAGATCTAAAATGAAATTTAAACCTGCATAAATGGTAAAATAGGCATTGGAGTCATATGAATAGGTTTCATACCTTTTATTCAAAAGTCTTGTCATTTCATGAATTTTCACAACTATTTTTTTAAAAGAAATAATTTTATGAATTTTTAGTGTATGAGCTTAAAAATTACTTTATTTAAGTCAAGTTCTAATGAGCTTTATAAACTTGTTATAAATTCATATGTATGCAAATTTACTAAAAAAGATAAAATAATGATTTTATAAAATGCTAAACATGCAAAAATATTTTTTTAGTTTATTTTTCTCAATCTTTTTTTTTATAGGAATTACAAGTTGATGCAAACATATTTTTTATATTTTTTTTGTAAAACTTCATTATAATGCAATTTAAAAAATTTATCATATTTTTTTATTTATTTAGACACTTGCTAAGAATTAAAATCACACACCACACATACACCCATTTTTCATTGATTTAATCACACTCACAATTACATATTTACAATGTTCAAACACATAGGAAAATAAATCCTTCGAAGCTCCAAAATACACCTTTAATGATGGGCTTAAAAAAACAAAACTGTTAAAATTAATGAGAGAATTGCCGAAATAGTGGCGGTGTATGGTGGCACACGGGAGACATGCTCAACCATAAATGGTTAGTGCATAGGATGACACTCCAAAAGCATCTCCCCCTACTCATCATTTTTATATTAGCGATGATAACAACAATATGAAATGAGATATTAAAGAAAATTCTTTTTATTTTTTATATTTTCTCCTTACTAGATGTTCTACTTTTCCATTCTTTTGTTGACCTGTTTCTAGTGTTGGTTGATATCGATGGCTAGTGTAAAGGTGTGTTGGTCGATGGTTAAGGCTGAGAAAGGTAATAGTCAAGGCTAGATTATGGTTGGTGTAGAGAGTCTCATGAGAGGGTAAAGTTGTCATGGTGAAGATGGGTAGAAAAAGAAATTAAGGCCGCTAGCTAAGATAAAAGGCTATTATGCTAAGAGAAAAGGCATTGATCATGATTAGAATCAATGGGGTTGCTGTAAAATGGAAGAAAAGGACATTGTAAAGGCTAGCAATTTATGGTTAATTTTAGAGCTTTTTAAGAGCTAATTTTAGGTTGAAAAATGGAGAAAATGGTGTCTGTCATGAAGGGTAAATAAAGTGGATGGCAAAGGTAGTGCTGTTATTTATTAGTGGTTATTGATATTGTGATGGTTGGAAATGAATATGATGAGGGCGCTAGTGTGGTGTCTGTATATGTGGTGATGTATATTTCTAGCTTGCATATGAGGCTACTGATCTAGCAAGCGTATTAGTGGTGCTCATTAAGGATGAAAATCAAAGTAATAAAATTAGTTGTTGATGGTAAAGGATGTATAATAAAAATAATGTAACTTATATTTTGTTAGATGGAAAAACATAGTTGGCGACCCTTTTACAACAAAAAACACAAAAAAAATCAACACAAACAATATGGAGCAATGATATGAAGGTGGGGAAGCCGTCATTGAAAAATGAAACATAAGCCTCTCATGAAGAGAAAAAATTAGAGCACCTCCATCCATCTTTACATTACCTTGCACTAACAAAAACAATAATAAATCCATAATTATATTGTGGATAATATATAAAAAGGAATGAAAATAATACATTTTTTGAAGCCAGGCATATCTCCTAAGTCATCTTTGAGATCTCCTAAGATTCTCTTGATACCTATTTCAAGGGAAAATTACAAAGTACCAATAAGTAGGAAAAACAAACACAAGGTAATATTGATTATATCTTATATCCAATTGGGTAAATTTAGGTCGATATCCATCGAGTTTAGGTGAAATTGTCATTTCTAGGGCCAATCTTACATTCCTAAGGGTTGAACTTTCATATTATGCCATCTAGCTAATCTTGACACTTCAAAGTAAGTCACATTAAACTTTGTTGCAATTTGTAAATCTCTCCCAAGCTTGGATTTTGTTTTTTTGTTTTTTCTCATGCTTTTTGATGATACAGATCTATTTTTTGCAAATTCCTCTCAATTATATAAGGAAATTGGTAATTGAATGCTTCCACTATTTCCCCCACCAAGAGTCAACATTCCATATTATCAAGTAAATTATACATATTAATGTTTAAAATATCACATTAAAAAAATTATACTTTACAAAGAAGCATTTGCACGATAAAAAACAAACTTTCTGGATTTTGAAATCTATTTTAGTGGTAAATAGAGGAACCTTTCTATAATTATATCTTGGTTTCATGATATGTAAGGGTACTTGAAAAGTCCATGCTTGAAGTGGTGTAGATCTAGATCTAGATAAATAACTAGGAGTGGTCTCTAAAATTAAGATATAGTTTAAGACTCCAAAATTATTAATAAGAACAATATGCTTGTTGCGATGTCACGATCACATAAATTAATTATCTTAACTTAAAACACAACACACAAGATTGTATAGAACAAGTAAAGGATTGATCTCATGAGAAAGGTCTAGTTCAGATTTTTATGCTATATGATATGCAATTTAGGGGGGTTAAAGGTTATCTAGGATAAAGCAAAAGTAAACAAAAAACTATGAAGCGAAATTAAATAAAATCAAAAAATTATTAAGAGAAAAAACCTTAGTTACAAGTAAACATCCATCTACAGAAATCATAATTCACCATAGAAATGAAATGCCAATTTATACTTTGAATATTTATCTTTTCTTATATCATTTAGTTAACAGATTTGTTATATAACTAATCCTAATAATCAAACAACTATAATGTACGCACTAATAATTCAATTCAATGGCAGCTTTAAGAACTAAATGAATGGATTAATCTAGACAACATAATTATGTACAATCTATTTTTTATTTGATCAATCGAATGTTCTCTATAAGATTATTAATTTGGATCCGCCATAATTATTAATCTTAGTTGCTTTGCAAGTTTATATACCACAACTTCGGTTTTGATAGCAAATTTAGTAATAGATTGTTTACAATAATAACTTAGAGTCTGCTCTAGCAATTAAAATAAACAATCATAGAAGAACAAACATATTCATTCATCATATAAATTGAAAATAAAAAGTAAAATAAATCTCATAATTTTTAAAATCCATAGGTTTTTGTGTCCTTACAATTAAGAAAAAAAATATTTAGCCTTGCATGTCTATTGAACAACTAACAAAAAAGAAAGAAGAATGCATGATTTCTGGTTTCTAGAGGAAAGAGGCATTTTTTCTCTCTTGGTTGGCAGTCCTCTTCTTTCTCTTCTCTCTTTCTTTTTATGTCCTAATAAATCTTAATCTCTTTTCTACAAAATAGTTCTTTTCTAAGTAGACCATTTACATTTAAGTATTTCAATAACTATTTTTCTTAAAAAGGATAAATAGTCTTACATAAAATCATCATGATTTTACTTTTGATTTAAAGGAGCTAAATTGCTAAAATAAAGACTTGGATGTTGATTTGGATGTTTTGGGATGTAATTTGGACTTAATTCTTCACAAACTTTGTCTATTGGTAGAATTCATATCCACAAATAAATGGTCAAATTAAGTAATTAATATGGTTTTGATTACTGATTAGTACTTAAAAATGTATTTTTATCAAGGTTTTTTTTATCATCATTTTGTACTTGAAGTATCAATAACTCCTTCCCTAAAGCATGCTTATAATAACATATCTAATAATATAAAATATCTTTAATTTTTAATGCAGACTTGCACATAAATGAAAGAATTGATTAATGAATTTAAGAACTGAAATTAAAAGGATAAAGAGATGGCCAAAAAAGATATGTTGGTGTAGTCTAAACTAGAACACTATTTGGTAATTGGGTCATATCTGGAGCTATAGATCTCGGATTTAGGTCTACTTTATATGGATAGAAAGGTAAGACATAGGCCTATAACTTTCATATGGAGCCTAAGATTTTAAAAGGTCATTTTCAAGTCCAAATTATAGCAACAACAAAGAAGTTTAAATCTATCCTCCAGCCCATGCATTGTTTAGTGTTTGGCCCATATCTAGAGTTCTAGAATTCCAAATGACCTCTTTTTTTTTTTTGGAAAGTTGAGATAATTTCCTACAACTTTTATGATTTTCAGTGGTTCCAATTCTGATGTTATTAATAGCATTTTAGACAGACAGGAGAAGATAAGGATTGTCACCAAGTCAAGAGTTGGTCACTCACTCATCAGTTAGTCATCAAATTAATAGTTCTCAATTTTGGCCTATAAAAGGAGGCATTTGCCATGCATTTAGGCATCTTGCTTTCCATATCAAGATCATGCTCTTGCTTTCTCTTTTTGTATTTTTTGTAATGTTTGTGTTTTGCTTTCATTAATATCAAGTTTATGCCTTTCATTTCCTTTCATTTACTTAGTTAACTTTTATCTTATTTATGTTCTTATTTTATTTATTTATTTTCTTTCATTATGTCTAACTAAGTTTATTATGTCAAGGTGAAAATGTTACACTAATGGTGTAATAATAAGTATAGTGTAAACTTAATATAGACTTTAATATTTGATACTAACATGTTTTGTATTTATTATCTTGATCACTCTTTAATAGTTTGCTTGTTAAATGACTAATTTTGATTTATGTTATATAACACTTGGTACAACAAATGCTTGACACTTTCATAGCCCATATTGTATGGTAGAATCGACACCTGAGTTATGAAATGAACTTGATTTGTTGTTAATATAAGTTATAGTCATGAATGCTTGACAAGATTTACAAGTATTATCATTAATTGAATAAGATGACTAATGTAATTATATTAACAATTTATAATCTGATTGAAACCTTCTTTGTGTATAATTTTCAATTGAATAATAATAGTTTATTCTATACTTGTTTGACATACCATTAGTAGATCCTCTAACCTTGTTATTTGTCGTTATCATTGTTTAATCCTTACATTAATCTTTCATCTTAAAGTTTTCATCAACTTCTTCTTCTTCTTTTTTATTACTACTATTGTTACTGCTACTGCTATTATTATTATTATTATTATTATTACTGTTGTTGTTATTGTTATTTATAATTTATACAATTAATCTCTTTGTGGTTCGATCCCAGTCTTGCTGAGCTATTTATTACTTCGACACTCCTGCACTTGGAAGAAAATATCAATTTTTTGGTCATTTCAATTACATTGTAATAACTATCATTTACAAGAATTTGAAGAATTAGAAAGATTGATTGGCATTTGTTAGATTTGCATCTAATAAAAGTGTGCATTCTACTACTGATTGTTCTCATTTTAAAATTGTTCATGACTTTAATTCTTAAACTTCTTTAGATTTGATTCATTTATCTATTGATGAAAAAGTTACTCTTGATATCACTATAAAAACACAAGTAGTGAAGGCTCTTCGTATGAGTGTGTGGTAACAAATATATACATATGTGTGTGTGTGTGTTATAAGCAATATATATTCAAAGCTAATAAAGACCAAAAAAAAGTTATCTTAAACCAAGTGATTGAGTTTATGATATGTGTAAGGAAATATTTTCTAAATGAAGAAAATTTAAGTTGATACTGAGATGAGATGGTCCATTCTAAATCCTTGAAAGAAATAATAACAATGCTACAAAATGGATCTATCAAATGAGTATAATGTTAATGCTACTTTTAGTATTTTTTTTATCTTTATTTGTTTTATGTAGGTGACAATTTAAAGTTGAATCATTTTAAGAAAATAGATGATGATTTATATATTTATTTGTTTTTATCTGTTTTATGAATTCCAAGCTAAGGATTCTTTATTATATGTGAAAAAAGAGGTGGTCAGGGAAGAATTAATTGCAAGAGTTTTACTTATTTGTTTGAACTTCAAGGGGCAACACGAAACATATTCACCCAAAAGTTCTTTTTAAATAAGGATTTCACTTAAAAATATTTTCTTTTACTCTATCATATTAGACATATTGAGTTTATGTTTAGAATTATTATTTTATTATTATTCATGCTTTGGGTTTTATTTTATTTTGGATTGATGTGAGCCCATTAGGTTACCTAATATTTAGATTTTCCAAGTTATAAGACATCATTTTTTTAAGTTAGAAAATACATTATTTGCCGCGTTTATTATGAGAAGATTCTTATATTTTTTTTTCAAACTATTTTGAGTTATTGAAAAATTAATTAAGTTTCATAGTATCTTTCATATTTCTTATTAGTTTTGATTTATATCGTTCGCTTTGATTTATAGGTATTAAATAGGGGTTCAATTAATTTAGTCTTCATGTTTTTGTACAGTTTATTATTATGTCAAGATTAATTATAATTCTAAATTTAGCTTTATTGGAAGGCTCCAATTTGATTATGGATTTTTGAATTTTTATATTCACAGAGTTCATATTAGAAAAACACTTTCTAGTTAAATAGATAATTGACCTTTTTTTAAAAAAATGTTTTCCTTTTGTTTTCTTAAAAAAAAAAAACACTTCATGAAACTTTAAGAAAAAAACAAGGTGGAATAACTAAATATTTTAATTGTTATTTGTTTTATTTAAAATAATTAATAAAATTAGATTTTTTTTAATTTTATTTTTTTAACCTTTTTATTGTCAGATTTAGTGTTAATTATTTTGATTGATATTTATTTTATTTGAAATAATTTATAAATTAATTTTTTTAAATTTCATCTTTTTTTAATATTTTTATTTTTTAGATTTGATTTCTTTTATTTAAATAAATTAAAAAAATATAAATAAAATATTTTTAACTTATATTCCATAACATGGTCAAATATCAAAAATATTTTCTAATCATTTTTTATGATTCTATTAAATATAAAAAATAATTTATTTTTCATTACAAAGAAAACTAAAACTCCTAGTACTATACAGAGAAAGACAATGGATTCTAACAATTAAACCATAATAATATCAATAAAAATTTTATTGCATGATTTTTTTTGGGGTTTGAACGTGTAGCTTGGGATAATAAATTATAGATGGCTCTCACATTATATGATTTTTTCTGCAGTTATTGATTGTTTCTTTTTCCTGGTTAATATGGTCTTCTGTACACGTGGTTAATCTCTTTTCTTTCTCGTGGTTCTGGTGCTTGGAGGTGTACAAAATAGTTTCTCGTCTCTGTGCGGGTTCTACTTCATCTTGCCAGGCTTTCTAGCCATTACATAGATGCTGCTGATTGTTTTTATATTTTAAAAATATTATTTAAATTTTTTTAAATATTTTTATTTTAAATTAATATATTTTTAAGGATTTTAAATATTTTAATATAAAAAATAATTTTTTAATATATTTATAAATAAATAATTTTTAAAAAAATAATAATAACCACACTTTAAACAAGTTTCAGAAAAAAATTATTTTAAAAAAACCTAATTTTTAGAAAAAAATAGAAGAAGAGAGGTCTTTTGTTGTAACAAATATCATTTTATTGGTTTTGTTACTTCATGTTACGCGTCTCTGTTCCATAACCGCGCGTGAAAACAATTATCAAATCCCAAAGCAACAAATTTTTATCTTCAACGGCCTTAAACCCGTAACGCCTTCATTTCCTGCACCAGATCAAACATTTCTAGCCCCTTCTGGCCCAGCGGTGGGAGGGGCTTGTTCCCTTCCTCAGCACATGGGTTCGATCCTTACCATACACGTCTGTCACCTTCGCGGTGCCTTACCTGTTCACTGGGCTTGCAGGATGTTCAGTGAACCGTGTGGATTAGTCGTGGTGCGCGTAAGCTGGCTCGGACACCCCACGTAAAAAAAACATTTCCATAACCGCGCGTGAAAACAAGTTTCATTCTCATGGAATTCACTGAACCAGAATATTCACACACGCTCAACGCCATCAAAATACAACCTAATAGCATGTCCCATTTGTCAATTCTATAAAAAGTCAAGCCAAAGCAAGAACCCACACAATCTCAACCAATAAAACCTCGATACAAGACCGAGCTCACGTGACATAGCCTCATTTTGTCGCAAACCTAACCTCACCCAATAAAGCGCCCGCCCCTCTCCTGTTGTTTTCTCTCTCTTCCAATCCTGTCCGTTGTGTACTGTTTTGTGCCCTTCTCTCTCAAAACCTTTGCATTGGCCGAGAATTCATTTCTAGGGTTTTCAATCCTCTTAAAAGGAAGAAAGCAAATTGCATCTCTTTCTTTCTTTCTTTCTCATGGTGAAACTGATTCCCGAAATCCAATGTTTCCATTTCCATTCAATTCCGAAATCCACAAATCTTAATTTCCAATTGTAATGCCTTTCACCATCAGTGAATGGCTCGATTCCAGTTCAATTTCGCCTTTATAGCCTTTTTAATTACAACAATAACCCTAACCACAAACCCTAGAGTTCTCTCTTCGGATTCGGAATCCGATTCCTTTTCGATAATTGATTTCGATTCCAATATCCTCTTCCACCAAGACTACTCACCACCGTCACCACCTCCACCGCCACCGCATCCACCGTCGGCATCTTGCACTGATGATCTCGGAGGCATCGGTTCGATTGATACTACGTGTCAAATAGTTACCGATGTGAATCTCACTCGTGACGTGTATATAGAAGGGAAAGGAGATTTTTATATCCATCCCGGTGTGAGGTTCCATTGTCCTAATTTTGGATGTTCCATAACGATAAATATCTCAGGAAATTTCAATTTATCAGTTAATTCGTCGATTTTGACCGGTGCGTTTGAGCTTGTTGCGAATAATGCTAGTTTTTTTAATGGTTCGGTTGTGAATACGACGGGATTAGCTGGGGATCCTCCTCCGCAAACGAGTGGGACACCACAGGGGTTAGAAGGGGCCGGTGGAGGTCATGGAGGGAGAGGGGCATGTTGTTTGGTGGATAAAGAGAAGTTGCCGGAGGATGTTTGGGGAGGGGATGCGTATTCGTGGTCGAGTTTGCAGGAACCATGTAGTTATGGGAGTAAAGGAGGGAGTACGAGTAAGGAAGTGGATTATGGAGGGGGAGGAGGTGGGAGAGTGAAAATGACAGTGAAGGAGTATTTGGTTTTGGATGGGGCTGTATTGGCTGATGGTGGTAATGGGGGTGTCAAGGGAGGTGGTGGTTCTGGTGGGAGCATACATTTGAAGGCATATAAAATGTAATTTACTTACTTACCAACTACATTCATTCCTCTGTCTTGTGTTGGATTTATTGTTAGGATTCTGTTTTATTTTGGAATTTTATATGTTTGTAATTGGGTAATTGGAATTCGGGTTTTGTGGATTACATTTTGGAAAATAATAAATGAAATGATTGATTAATGAATCTAGTTAAAAAAGTCTTGTTCAATAATGAAGAGTTCTTGATTTGGAATTGTTTAGTTTGGTTTTTGAGGGGATTGAGGTTTAACGGTTTAAGAATTTGTGAAGAATTAATGGAGATTCGTTAATGCAAGGCTGGTGAAAGAGTCTTGTGAAAGGTAAGATGTAATAAAGACAATGGAGTTTGAACATTAGCTTTTTTAATGGTATTATCAAGAGTGTTATAAGGTTTTAGATATCATGCTATTTACATGAGATAAGATGTAGCATCAGCTTTGAAGGGTAAATGTGAATCCCAATGGCTGTGGAAGATCATTTTTATCATAGAATAAGACTTAATTGGTTTAATTAAATATTTTGTATTAAATGAAGGAAAATCTTTTGATTTCCTTTCATGGATGTCCTTTCTTTATTGATAACTAGAAAGAATTCGGTCACTGCCTCTTGTTCATGTTTGTACCCATTATATATCTAGGCCTAATACAATGTTTTTCATAAAGTGGCGATGCTTGGTCTACTGACTTTCAATTTTCAGCTATTTTGTGGCCCTGCTTACTTGATTCTGGTAGTGCATGCTGTTTTGCATTTTCTCAGTCAATTGTCACTGTCTTTCTGACTTTTGCATTTGGATGTCATGGACAGTCAGATAGTTTACTGATATATACCCGCCTCTAATTATGATCTTCGAATGGAGGACAAGACACTATATTCTTGAACGTCAAATATAGTTACAGTTTATGTGCAGGTGGAGAGGGGTTTAACTATACAAGAGTTTGATAAATGAGGGCATCAAATGTACATATGCGCTAGCTTCATTTTGTGTCTGCTTATGCATGCGTGTCTTGTAACTTGAAGAATATCTGCATGTGTGTGAGAATGCATGCAAGGAAGGCACATTTGAGAGGCTGAATTAGTTAATGTCATGTCATCCATGTATCTGTGGTGGACTGAGTTTTAGGTACATGCTGATCATGTCTGTCTCAACTTGCATTCTCTGTGGTCATGGTATCCCCATTGGGTTTTAATTGTCTTTTTGACTTGTCTCTATGTGAAGTGCAGGACTGGAGGTGGCAGAATAAGTGCTTGTGGAGGTAATGGTTTTGCCGGTGGCGGTGGGGGAAGAGTTTCAGTTGACATTTTCAGTAGACATGATGACCCTCAAATATTTGTGCATGGTGAGACTCAACATGTTCCCTTGCCACGCCTGGATTTTTATTATGAAATCTTGTGATCTACTTGTCTCTTGATGTCTCAATGAGTGCTTTCCTATAGAGACAGGGAAGTGTAGGTTTAATTAAAAGGAAGTTTGAACTATTACATTCTTTTCCTTTTTTGTTTTTATAATCTGAATTATGTTGAAGTGTCCTTTAAGACAGTCTTGGAGGTAAGAACATGCATTTGGAGGTATTTTTTCCTCTTCATTTATATACACAACCACTAAATACATCCAAGTTAGCCACCCCCCTCTCTCGTCCATGTCTGCCAAATATAGTCACCAGATGAATGTGAGAGGGTGGAACATTCTACTGTGTTTATTAAATAGTTTCTCTGTTAGGCTTATACTTTTATTGTTCTGAAAGTCTTGCACCCCATTCCTAAAATTCAAAATTTCTATCTTGAGCTCATTTTTATTTTGATATTATTATTGGGGTGCAATTGCTAGCTGTGTATTAGATGACACTATGTTTGGAGGACTTGTCCTTCTATGGGTCAGTTCAATTGTTCTTTTCAACATGCAAATACTGAAATCACATGCTTTGTTGTTATGCTTGTAGGAGGAAATAGTCTTGGTTGTCCAAAAAATGCAGGTGGTGCTGGAACTTTATATGATGCTGTTGCCCGGAGCCTTACCGTAAGCAATCACAATATGTCTACTGATACAGATACGCTTCTATTGGAGTTTCCTTATCAGCCTCTCTGGACAAACGTTTATGTTCGAAATCATGGCAGGGCTACTGTTCCATTGTTCTGGAGTCGTGTCCAGGTTGTTGAAATTTGAGTTGTTTCTTAGCTTCTTTATGTCCGCAAGAACTTGTTAGCCTTGGGAAGAGATTAAGACCTCTTTCTTTGTGGGTTGTTGGTATCATTTAATGGAAATGAATAGAGTTGAGAAATAGGAGTATGAAGTGCATAAATAGGAATAATCTGAAATTGCGAAGATTAAGAAATTCTATTTTGAAGATGGTTGGTGGTCTCATTTAAAGGAGATGAATAGAGTGCAGAAACAGGAATAATTTGAAGTGCTGGTTTTAGAATGTGCAATACTTTGTGTGTCATGCATATAATAGAAGGCAGAAAAAGATGAATTCTTACCAAAAACTATATGTGCATGCACAGGCCCAGACATATAACCAATTCCTGCATAACATGCAAATATGCATATATTATACACTTCAGCAAAATTATTCAGTCCATTTGTCCATTTTTTCGTCAGTTTTTTTAGTTTTGGGACATCATTTAGGCACAACTATTCAGAAAGGTTTTAAAATTGTACTTGATGAAAATGCTGAAAAGCATAGAAATTCTGTCCATATAAGATGGCTTGCACTGGCTGTTGAGAGGCTTGTTTCCAGTGTCAGTAGGAATTTATTGTATTCTTGTATATTTGTCTATATAAGATAGCCTGCACTTCTGTAGCTTTTTTATATTTCATTCTGTCCATATAAGATAGCTTGCATCGGCTGTAGGATCTTTTGGAGCACCGGGCAGGCTTTTTATGTTGGCCTGCCTTTTTAATCTTTTTCATTAGTGGAATTTTGAGACAATGGGTTGAAGGTATCAATTCTCGAAAGAGAGGATATTTCTACTGGTACAGTATTTTGTTATCTTAGTTGGCGGTCAACTTCTTTGGCCACAAGCTGCATTTGGATTTTTGATTGATGCTAAGTTTTCTCTGTCGATATAATTGCATTTTAAGCTAATCCTGGTGAAATATGTAGGTCCAAGGACAAATAAGTCTGTTATGTAGTGGAGTCTTAAGCTTTGGGCTAGCTCATTATGCTTCATCAGAGTTTGAATTACTGGCCGAAGAGCTTTTAATGAGTGACTCTGTAATCAAGGTAAGCTATATGCATTTATGACTAAACGAACATGGCAAAAACCCATGCTGCTGTATGTTTTCAGCCAGCATTAAGGAAAACTGTATGCTTTTCTTTGGTTTCCCATAATACAAGGAATGGAAAGGAGAGAATAAAAAAGGGGAGAATATAGAATAACATAGAAAAAAGAGAGTAGAAAATGAATTGCCATCCCTTGTCAATTGCTTATCATCAGAATCCTCTATTCCACAGTGACATAATATGGGTTCTCATGTTGAGGCTCCACCAAAAACTCTAATAGACCATAGTAATTAGGTAATGGAATGAAGTCTCTCAAACTGAACTCCTAATTAATATTAAACACTCATCCTTGGTCTCGATTCATTTTATTCTTCTCATTTCTAATTGCATCATTAAATCTGTGCAAAACTTGTGGGTATGTATTGGATCTTCAGGAATCCTAGTATAATAAAACTAAATTGGAACTAAAATGACTTCTAAATCATAAAGTTCCCTAGTAACCCAAAATTTCATTATAACCTGAATAACTAGTTTTTGCAAATAAGATACAAATTGTAGTAGGGCCTCAAGAATAGCTTTCAAGTTCCAGTCAACTAAATTGTTTGCAAACTGAAATTGCTTGTGTGTCACTGCATCACTCCTGGAAGTTTCACAACTTCTCAGCATGTCCATGGTTATTGTGAAATTCACCCATCATTCTATCCCCCTTTTGTTGGCCCTTGCCTTGTATAATTATGTCTTTGTATGCACTTGTATGCATATATTTTGTCTATCATGGGAACACTTGCATATTGGTGCGGTTTTACCGTTAGAATTTTTATATCCAACATAACGCTGAGTAATGTTAGAGGTATTATTGCTTTTGTCAATCTCCTATTAAAACTAAAACTTGGAAATCATCCCTAGTATTATTCTAACTGTTTGATATGTTTTTTCCTTTATTATAGTATACTTATTGTTTCATAATTATGGTTTCTTTAAATCTTCACTCGTAGTCTGGTGGTAATATTTTTTCATGGACTTGATAGATGAAAATTTGAAGTTTCTGCCTATTCCACTCTCTACCCATGCATTGTTTAGATTTGCATTCTGTTATTATTTGTATGCTGTTTCTTATTCATGCTTGAATGCATATGAATTTGATGTGCATGATCTTTGCTTTTGCACATCAGGTATATGGCGCTCTACGCATGAGTGTAAAAATGTTCTTAATGTGGAATTCCCAAATGCTCATAGATGGGGGTGAAGATGCAACTGTTGGGACTTCTTTGCTTGAGGCTAGCAATCTAGTTGTTCTCAAGGTACTTTTTCATTGTGTCCTTTACATATTACTTAAGCTGTGTTTGCAAATGATATGCCGATCCTTTTTGTAAAACAGGAATCATCTGTCATACATTCTAATGCCAATCTGGGAGTTCATGGTCAAGGTCTATTGAATTTGTCGGGACCAGGCAATTGGATTGAAGCTCAACGTTTGGTTCTATCACTGTTTTACTGTATTCATGTAAGCCGTGTTTTGTAATTTAATTAACTGTATTGACCTTGATGGCTTACAAGGTTCACTTTGCTTGGTGGTTACATAGCGGTCTGTCCCCTGTTGTTTTGGGGAAAAAACAGTGATTCTAATGCATTCAAGTTCTCTTGCCTCTGTTTTGTAGTTATTTTTTGCACTACCTGCTGCTCTGGTTTTATTTGCAGTACTCTTTCATTAGTTTTTAGCAGTCATGACTGCTGGGATGAGATCAAATAAGTGCATCTAGCATGGCTATAGTACATGGTTTTTTGGATGTCCAATATTTTTTTCAATTTTTAGAAGTCAAGAAAATGTTTTAGTTTCCAATAATATCCAGTCTTTATCGTATGCTAAAATGAACTTTCAATGTAATTATTCAAGTGGATTAGGATTAACTTTGGAAAGCTGTGTCAATGTATTTATTGCAATCTTCCTAAAACATTCCTCTGTTGTCAAAAATATTTCTGAAGGACCCTGGGATGGAGTGATTTTTTCATAAGGGTTATGGAAAAGGGTTGAAAAGTTTGTTTCTTGTTTCTGTTACACTGATAATGTTGTTGTGGCATGATTTGAGTCCCTGAAACCTTTCAATGTTTGTTACCAGCCTTGCTGATGCATTTGACAAGTTTGTATTCTTACCATTGATGACTAATTATGTGTTTCCAATTTTCCATTAGGTTGCACCTGGTTCTGTTTTGCGTGGTCCTGTTGAGAATGCAACAAGTGATGCCATGTAAGTCCCAAATTTTGTTGGTTTTTTAATCTCTCCACTTTATGTCTGGGCTTACTGAGATCTGTGGTTTTACTTCTGTAGTACACCACGGCTCCATTGCCAACTTGAAGAGTGCCCTTCTGAACTACTTCACCCCCCTGAAGATTGCAATGTGAACTCATCTCTTTCTTTTACTCTTCAGGTGATCCTTGAATAGAAGTTGCATGTTGTAAGGTTTGAAATTTACTTATTCCAGGTTACCTTACTTCTTTCATTGATTTCAGATATGCCGAGTGGAGGATATTACTGTTGAAGGACTTATAGAAGGATCTGTTGTTCATTTTCATCGGGCAAGAACAATATATGTTCCGTCTTCTGGAACAATAAGTGCATCTGGCATGGGTATGCTCTCTTTTTCTGTGTACAAGATTCTTTTATGAACATTGTTATCCTACCCTATTTCAGCTTACACAGACTCTCCTCCCTCCCTCCCTTTTCCACCTTCCCCTGCACACACTTAGACAAACACCAATAGATTCAATGTATACTGTCACACAGATTTAAGCTGAATTTTGAATAGTGTAGGATGCCTTTTTCAGTTTGTTTGTTGTGTTTGAGTAAAGATGAGAGAAGTTGGTGTTCTCATTGAAGAATCATATTTAGACAGAAGTTGACGACATCATATTCATGCAGGTTGCACTGGTGGTGTGGGTAGAGGTAATGTTTTAAGCAATGGTGTTGGCAGTGGTGCTGGCCATGGTGGTAAAGGTGGGTCTGCATGTTATAACGATAGCTGTATTGGGGGTGGTGTTCCATATGGAAATGCAGAGTTACCTTGTGAACTTGGTAGTGGAAGCGGAGAGGAAATGTCTGCTGGTTCTACTGCAGGTGGTGGTATTATAGGTAAGTTTGTACTTTAGATCAATTTATGAGCTGATAACTTTCAGCTTTGTTTTGACATTCTTATGATGTCGTATTATCTTTTATCTGTATCATTTGAAAACCTTATGCATAATATGGCAAGGGATCTGTCTATCCTTCTTGGCAGGGTGATATTGGATTACCTCTTTCAGGGGTATGTTAAAAATAGCAATATCTATGCATTCAGGTTGGCAACTTTTAACATTGTTAAGTTGCCCTTTTGCATTTCAAGGAAGTTGGTTGTGTTTGTGTTCATATGTTACTTACCTGCGAACCGATCCCCTTATGTTCATTTGTTCTACCTGTCTGGGCAGTAATGGGTTCATTGGAGCATCCCTTGTCAAGTTTGTCTGTTGAAGGTTCAGTCAGAGCTGATGGTGAAAGTTTTAAAGGAATCACCAGAGATCAACTGGTTGTCATGAATGGTACTGGTGGAGGTCCTGGCGGTGGCTCTGGAGGAACTATTCTTCTGTTCTTGCATACTCTAGATCTTGGCGGGTATGCTGTTCTTTCAAGTGTTGGGGGATATGGTAGTCCGAAGGGGGGCGGTGGAGGTGGTGGTGGAAGGGTTCACTTCCATTGGTCAGACATTCCAACTGGGGATGTGTATCAGCCCATTGCTCATGTGAATGGAAGCATCCACATTTGGTTCGTATTTTACCTGATCTGTTTAAACTGATCGATTTAAACGATGCATTTCTGATTGTTCCATATAATTCATATTCACAGGGTTTTCTTTTTCCAAGGAATATCAGAAAACCTGGTTAGAGATTATCAGTTTTGCACAGATAATATTGATCATTTAATTCATTCTATATCATGATTATTAGATTTTCCTGGTGTTTGAAATCAATTTATTCTTAATATTAAAGTCTTTATGAGTCTACTGGAATAAAGATAATTTGATAATTTATGGTATTGTTCAGTCTCAGAAGCTATTTATTTATGAGTTCTAATGAAGTTTGGAAGCCAATTTTGAAGGAAAGACCACTGTTGAAGAGAAGTTGTGTCTGAAATCACAGAAGGACTATATGCTGAATAGTTTGGTAATTGAATAATCAAATAAACAATAATTATGAATAAGAAATTTAATATGAGCTACTAGATATGAAATGTCGGGTAATTGAGTGGAAGAAGCTGTCGGCCAGCGACATAGCATAAAGACACCAGCCAAGTTTGGAAGGGACTAAATTGTTCGTTGATTATCTGAATATATAGTGGGACATCCATGCGCACATAAATTAGGCAAGGCTGACAGATAGAGCTTCTGTTTGGCACTTGGTATGCTGAACACGTTAGCATGAAAGCTTGCATGATCCTCATCCTAACACATTGCTTGTTAATGCTTCCCTAATATTATATTTCAGGCATTGGCCAAATGGAAGCTATGAATTTTTGTGTGAGCAAATATTAGATTATCTTTGCTTGATGCTTCTTAGGACTCTTCCCAAAGATCACAAATAGCATATATGTTCACCTTTCATTAAGCCCACCACAAGCACACGGTTATCATTTGGACTAAGTCCTTTATCCTGCCTTTACCGAATGCAGTCTGCCCTCTGCGAATGCAGTCTGCCCTCTGCATCTTTAGCATTTGTGAATGTATATGCTGCCTTGTTACAATGATTTAATTGTTAACTGTTGGCTCTGTCCTCTGCATCTTTATCATTTGTGGATGTATATTCTGCCTCGTAACACCGATGTTTGTAACTGGTGGCTCTGACACACATTCTTGGTCTGACTGGGTTTTCACTCTTCACTGCAGGGGAGGATTGGGAAGAGATGAGGGTCATGCTGGGGAAAATGGGACAGTGTCAGGGAAAGCTTGCCCAAAGGGGTTGTATGGAATATTTTGTGAGGTAGTGTATTGAGTTCTTGACATTGTGATATTATCTATGTCCTTTCTTGAGTTAATTATTGCATGTGTATGCTGAGATTATATGCATGGGTCTTAGGAATTACAATCCCACTGTCATCAATACAATTTTAGTTGAGAAAATAATGTAGTATTCAATTTCTGTTGCATTTGTTTTGTGATAAAAAAATGAAGGTGATTTTGTTAGTGTCATAATTTTTACAGGAGTAATTGTTAAGGGGTAAAACTTATGTCTCAAGTATTTTTCAAGTGTTAGCAAGTTAAGCAGTGCATTTTAAATAGTGATCGTGAGAAAAGGATAAAAAATTGAGAGAGGGTTTCTTTCCTTTTTCTCCCTCTACTTCAACCTATGTATGCTAGAACATATGAGGGGCAAGAGTGGAAATGGTTTGATTTCTTGCTTCTTTCCCTTCAGTTTGTGCTCTACTAAAATGATCTTGCAACTTGTATTAGTTAAATTGTCAATCTCTTATGTTTTTGGACCACAGAAATGAACATTGCAATCATCTAATCAGAAATAAGGGACAAGTACCATGACAAATTGTATTAGTTCTTAGGGAGTTCTGTTATGATTATGCTTTTTGGTGATTGTTGCAGACATCCTGTTCCAAACAATTATTGACTCCAATGAAGCTGTAGTTGCAACATAACCTTTTCTTCAGTCTTCAGTTTATCCTTCAATTTTTTGTACTTCTTCAGGAATGCCCAGCTGGAACATATAAGAATGTAACTGGATCCGATAGAGCTCTCTGTCGTCCTTGCCCTGCTGATGATATTCCTCATCGTGCTGCTTATGTAACTGTTCGAGGTATTTAAAGTTGGAGTTAATAAGTATGTTGCATGATGTAAAACCACATGCTGGGAATCTGTGGTTGTCTGCCTGAAATTTGTATAATTGCATCCTAACAATTTGATCTCCGAAATTTTGCGACCTCTTCAATCCACCTTTATATGTAAAGGAGATATTAGACAGCATGAATGGAGGGGTGCAGTTTTGAAAGCTAGTGCCTTTTACGTTCTATGTCAAAGCAACAAACATCATCTTTTAAAGTTGAATTTTCTTGAGATGGACAAATTATTTGGAGGATAGGATTTGCAGGGGTACACACACGCCCATCTCACACACAATGCTGGAAGACACCATGCATTTGCAGGCTCATGCATTATGTTTGTAGTCCTAAACAAGTGCAAATCCTCACTCTGTCCTCCCTACCAGGTGGTATTGCGGAAACACCATGTCCTTACAAATGTGTTTCAGACAGATTTCACATGCCACATTGTTATACAGCCCTGGAAGAGTTGATTTACACTTTTGGTGGGCCATGGCTGTTTGGACTTCTTCTTTTGGGTCTTCTAATCCTCTTAGCACTGGTGCTCAGTGTTGCTCGGATGAAATTTGTTGGTGTGGATGAATTACCTGGTCCAGCTCCCACTCAACATGGTTCTCAGATAGATCATTCTTTTCCCTTCCTGGAGTCATTGAATGAGGTTTTTCCATGCTCAACATGTTAATTTCTGTTCATTAAAAGTTGTATTCAGAACTCAGATAAGGCCTTGGATATCTCTCATCTCTTGATCCTTGTACATATGTGTATGTGTATGTATATGTATATATAAGAGTTTGAAGGGAGGGCTGCACTAGCTAATGTATGGATTGACAAGTTGCATATCACTTTTCAGGTCTTGGAGACAAATAGAGCTGAGGAGTCTCAGAGTCATGTGCACAGAATGTATTTTATGGGTCGTAATACTTTCAGTGAGCCTTGGCATCTTCCCCACACTCCTCCTGAGCAAATAAAAGAGATTGTGTAAGTTAATTTGCACACTGTTGTTTACTGCAATGGCTCAATTGAACCTGCTCTTCTGCTAAATTTCAGGGATTTTGATATCAATGATCATTGTAGAACTATGTTTTCACCTTATTTATTTTGGCCTGTCAGATATGAGGGTGCATTCAATACATTTGTGGATGAGATTAATGGTATAGCTGCTTATCAATGGTGGGAAGGTGCAATTTACAGTATACTTTCTGTTCTTGCATACCCCCTTGCATGGTCATGGCAGCAATGGAGACGGAGGATCAAGTTGCAAAGACTGCGAGAGTTTGTTCGATCAGAGTATGATCATGCTTGCTTGCGCTCTTGCCGTTCACGGGCTCTCTATGAAGGGCTGAAGGTTTGTTTGTATTAAATGTTTGGTCTGGCATTAAGACCACATTTTTTCTATACCTCTTTCCTTCAAAATAAGCATGTCACATGGCTTACTTTTGGTCCTAGTAGTTTTTAATTTTGTTCTATATACATTAAAAGTTTGGCCTCTTATTGTTATTGTACTTTATGTTTTGAATATTTCAAGAGAAAGGAGAGGGTGAGATGTTCGAGGATTCAAGACAGTATATATTCCTTAATCGTAAGACCTTGTGAGAAACAAATCATAAATATTTGGTTCAATTATGGTCTCTGTCCTTTAGGTAGCTGCAACTTCTGATTTAATGCTCGTGTACTTGGATTTCTTCCTTGGTGGAGATGAGAAAAGAACTGATATTCCGGCTCGCCTACATCAAAGATTTCCAATGTCTATTCTTTTTGGAGGTGATGGAAGTTATATGGCTCCTTTCTCAATTCAAAGTGACAATATTCTTACCAGCCTCATGAGCCAGGTTTGACATCCACTTCCAAGAACTCAAAGCTAAAACGTTAGCCATTTTCATTTTTAAGGTTAGGGAGGTAGGTTTAGCTTGACCAACATTTTGCAGTTCATAGCTCAACAAATTGATCTATGGTTTTCCTTATGGCATGCAGATGGTCCCTCCTACCACTTGGTATCGCATGGCAGCTGGTTTGAATGCACAGCTGCGCTTAGTTTGCCGTGGGCGGCTAAGAGTAACTTTTCGACCTGTCCTGAGATGGCTTGAAACACATGCAAATCCAGCTTTGAGAATCCATGGGATACATGTTGATCTTGCATGGTTCCAGGCTACTACTTCGGGTCATTGCCAGTATGGACTTTTGGTTTATGCTGTTGAAGAAGAAAGCGAACATATATTTATTGAAGGCATTGATGGTGTGAAACAAGTTGAAGAATCTCGGTAATGGTTCATTATGTTTTATGGGCGTATAATTTCCATTTATCTGATTAGCCTCATAAATTTTAGCCAATTAGTGTGTCCACTTTGGAAGTTTGTCTCAATCAGGGTGTATAATACTGTGGTGAGTTGTCTGCATTTTGAATTATTGCAAGTATGAAGATGGTGAAATGATGATTATATGAAACAAAATTTGGCAAGTTTGTCATTAAAAAGCCATAAACCAGTTCCCGTTCTATTACTAGAGCAGGTAAAAGGTAGTAGAAAGTTCAGAGTGCACAAAAGGTAGTAGAAAGTTCAGCCATGCACTTGTTGCAGAGAGGTGTTAATGAACATGCATGTAATATGAGGTTTTATGACAGACCTTTGTGAATTATTATGCTTTTACATGTCAATTAATAAATAACTGACCTTTTTGGTGAACTTTCATCAGATGTGATAAGATGCACAAATTTGTGCAGAGAGGTGTTAATGAACATGCATGGAATATGAGGTTTTATGACAGACCTTTGTGAATTATTGTGCTTTTACATGTCAATTAATAACGAACTGACCTTTATGGTGAACTTTCATCAGATGTGATAAGATGCACAAATTTGCATTTATGTGTTCCATGCATTTGATGTTGAATGGCATTTGACTTGGTTTTCTCCAGCCTCTTGGTTACTGGTGTGAACAACACACACAGCGAAAATCCACCTGGTCATTGGAGAGAAGAGATGCTTGTATCCCAAGCTCACAGAAGCAGTCATGGGGGAATCATAGTTACTAACAGCTTACGAATGCTTAAAGAGAAGAGGGATTTATTTTACCTCATCTCTTTCATAGTTCATAACACTAAACCTGTTGGCCATCAGGTAGCTTTTGTGTCAATGAGTTCAGTACATGCATTTTTTAAAAAAAGTTTACCAGCAATCCAACCTACTTCATCTTTACTCTTTGTCTTGCAGGATCTTGTTGGTTTGGTCATCTCTATGCTTCTTTTAGGAGATTTTAGCTTAGTGTTGCTTACTTTACTCCAGCTGTATTCAATTTCATTGGTGGATGTCTTTCTTGTTTTGTTTATTTTACCTTTTGGCATTCTTATGCCCTTTCCTGCGGGAATCAATGCTTTATTCAGTCATGGACCTAGGCGCTCTGCAGGCCTTGCACGTATCTATGCTTTGTGGAATGTCACATCCTTAATTAATGTTGTAAGTTTCCATATCTATCCACTTGGTCACACTTTATTCTTCCACCATATGAGCATTTCAACGTTCTTGCTGCAAGTTTTTTCAGTTGCAGAACATGTGACTCGTTTTTCATCTTCTGCAAAGGAATGTCACCTAACCTATTCTTTGACCGTCTGCCAGGTTCTTGCATTTATTTGTGGATATATTCACTATAACAGTCAATCACCGTCGAGTAAGAAGTTCCCCTTTCAGCCATGGAATATTAGCATGTAAGTTGATTCTTTAGCTTACAGAAAGTTTAGTTAATTGGCAAGTTGGTGTGGGACACAGCACCACTAACATGGTTTTGCGCTTGTGTATTTTTGTGTGGTTATACTGCAGGGATGAAAGTGAATGGTGGATTTTTCCAGCTGGACTGGTTGCATGTAAAATCTTACAATCTCAACTTGTTAACTGGCACATTGCAAATCTGGAGATTCAAGACCGCTCGCTGTATAGTAATGATTTTGAGCTGTTCTGGCAGTCATGATGATATGCCAAATACATATTCCACATTGACAATGAGGGTTCCTTTTCTTCTCCTTTTGCATGCTTTTTGAGAACACTAGGTAAATGGTTGACACAGATCTAGGAATAGAAAATAGAAATTTTTTTTTAATAAAAATACGTACAAATAGAGTGAGCATTGATTGTTGGTTGTAATTTCACGCGTTATCCTCATTTTGGCATAGAGAGTTCAATGTAAATAAATAGAAAGGGGCAATACCTACCTGGTTATTGAATTCATTTTGCCATTTAGAATCATACATTGATTGTCAAGGTATAGCTATGCTGGTTGCCTGGGATTCTCAGCAATGATTTTGCAAGATGAATAGCTACCAGAGAGAGAGAGAGAGAGAGAGAGACAATGATGCGTTTGCCAAATTGGCATGATTATCATGTTTCGGGGAGGCGATGTCTCGGTGCATCGACAGATGACAATGTTTTACATAATCGCTTATGCAGGTAGGCCCGTCATCTTCTTGACAATTCGGGAGTTTAAGCTGTGAAAAATCTCATTCGAACCAAGTGCAAGACCTGTAATCTCTGTACTAATCCTGACAATGCTGGGCCACGCTCTCCATTCCACTCTTAAGTTAATTTTATTAATTGAATCATTCGAGCATATTCGATTCATATCCTTGTTCGTATCCTAACGGGTAAAATTGCTAATATTCTGACTCGCTTTCATATTTCGTATAAAAATTAGACCAATGCTCCGGCGTTGGTCCGACACAAGCAGCAGCTTATGGCCCAGTTAAATGGTTAAGATACCCACGGGCACCGAGAGTAGTTGATGTGGCAATCATTACCGGACACCTAGAAGTTGAACACAAAGCCGGATGCAATTTCATAAGGCAGGAGGTCGGTAGGTAGTGTAGCATGCCAGTTGTGCGGTGTAGAAGCTCCTCGAACCACCATTTTTTGATTGATCTTGTTCTTTGTACTACTCTTTCGTTTTCAAGATGAGCTTAGAGTTCCAAAGACATAAAAAGCTTCTTTGTTGTATCATTCTTGCTCGGGGGTTTTGGCAGAATCGGGTTCAATTCCTTCTTCGAGATATGCATGGCTGCATTAAAAATTAAAACTTGTCTATTTTTTTGAAAATGTTAGGGAAAGAAGGGCGCCAAAAAAACACAGGGCCACATTGAGGAAGGAGATTATTCATAGAGATTTATTCCAGAGAAAATCTTAACAGTTACCCATCACAGAGTCTGCATAAAGAAACTCAATCTAGAAACAAGATTGGACGTTATTCTGGTTCCTTGGACAAAAGATTATGTGACTGCATGGAGAATTCTTCACACTAACGCTGCCAAACTTCCCCCCATTTGCAAAGTCGCACCATAATCTCTCCTTAGTTCTGTGACACGGGACCAAAAAAACCCACAGTAATTATGCAATATTCATTGTACATATCATCACAATAAATTAAAATCATTCACGAGCCTTGGTTGATATCCCAAGAATGAAAATTATACTTGAAAAACATATTCCCCTTCTATGTTGTATCTCGAGAGAAAGGGGTTTGGGGATGGAATGTGATTATAAAATAAAGGTTGATTCCTTGACTAGAATCCCAAATCATGTGCGGGACTTCATAGGAAAAGCTTCTAAGAAAGGTCTAATTGCCCTTATTGTTATGATATATAAAACAACAAATGAGGGCAACAAGTGGTAAAAAATATGAGATTTCTTTCTGCTTATATGGCTCAAGGACCATGCAAAGAAACAACCCATTGTTGTTAATGGTGCATTCAAGGAAAGCAACTTACCTAAATAGTCTCACTCCTTGTTCAAAACCTTGGGAACTTTGACGTAAGGATCCTCATAGTTTGGTACAGCAGCAATGATAGCTTCCCTGTTGGATGGAAATTCAAACGCACATCAAAGGTGTTATAATAGTGTTTATCATGACACAAAATTATACGAAACGATGAGAGAAAAACCCATCAATAACCTGTTCTCAAACGTTTCAGGATTATCATGACGCAAGTTGTCACCTTCAGTGTCTGTAAGTTGAAAATTAGACAGTCAAATTTGAATCAGCTAATGTGTGCTAGAAGACAAGGAATACTACAGCAGACAAACACATCCCCTCCCTTCTATTTAATGAATGAGAACTTCGTACAAAAAAGATTCACTTTGTAAATATGTGATTGTCAGTATAAATGAGAAGAAGCATGATCAAGGGCTTTCTACCACAAAGTTAAACTAAGGGAATTTGAATTTCTTCATCATATCAAATAGAAATATGTCGTGCCAATTCTATAAGCGAAAGAAGCCGGTAGAAGTGAACGATAAAACTCAATTTGGATTGCCTGCATTATAAATTCATTGGATTATAAATTACTATCACATTTGCTCAAAATGTGATAAGGATTTTCGCCAAAAAAAATAATCACAAAATAGCCCTCACCAAATGCTCGAAAAAACAACTACCATGTCCAATTTCAATAATCTCACGTTTCCCTTCATTCGAATCCCATAAGAATTACATCTTACATTTTCTATGACCACTTTATTGTTAAGGCAAATACATAAAACAGTTTTGACAGCATACAAGGATTGTAAAGCACCTGCTCTGATTGAGGGTTCCACACTGTCAAGGTCAACAGCTTGAATTTGTCCAAACCTGAAATAAACAACCAAACAAAAAGGGTCTCAAAACATAAACACATCACTGGAAAAAGAAAGAGACAGAGAAGAGCATGCCAGTCAATCACTTGTCGGATTTTAGGACCGAATTCTTCAACCTGAAATTTGAAAAGAATAAGAAAAACCCACTACATTAAGTGAACAGGAGAGTAAGTTTTGAGTTGTAATGTAGAGATAAAGAAGAGAAAAACCTGCTGTGGGGTTAGTGAAATTCTAGCAGTTTCAGCCAAGCGAGCGACATCTGGTGGTTCAAGAGAGGACCCATTGGCTGTTGCTTTTGTTGTGAATCTTCGTATTGAAGTAGCGGGGCTGATTTTTTTGTGGTTTAGAAGGAAGAGGATGCTATGCTTTGGTGGTGACGGTCCTTTCAGTAGCAAAACAGCTCTGCTTCCCATTTTCTTTCTTTTCAATGGATTTTCTGAAAGTCTTCCCTAATCCTTTGAATAAGAAAAAGGGTAAATTTTAATTTGGCCCCAATATTTGTTGAGTGTTTCGATTTCATATAAAGACTTTGATGTGAATCAATCACACCCCCACAAGTTTCATTTATTTGTTTTTCCGAAATGAAAAACATGTGTATATCACAAAATACAACCCTGAAATATCATCCAAAAACAGTGGTCAAAATAGAACTAGTAATCCGAAAGTTATTTATATTTTTTGCTCTTAATATTCGAGGTTCAAACATATAGCAAATTTGTTCTCTAAACAAAAGAAAATAAGGTAATTAATAATTAATTAATTAATGAATTAATTATTGGATGTAATAAACTAAAAACTAAATAACAGAACGACAGAACTTCGGAATATTAACGTTTATTTACTGAAAAATAATTTTATTTTGAAAAGTGTTTTTTATAAAAAAAAAGTTGATTAATTTTTAATGTTTCATAGTATTATAAAAATTAGTTGAAAAATATTTTTTAATATTTAGTTATATTATGAAAAACAAACTAAAAATAATTTATTGATGTTTTAATTTTTGTTTCAATTTTAATAAAAAAATATAAATCAAATTTAATATATGAAAAAGTTGAAAGAAGATAAAATTAAAAAAAAATTAAATTTCATAAATTATTTTAAATAAAACAAATAACAATTAAAATAATAAGAATCACATTTAACAGATAAAAAAAATTAAAAGAGGATGAAATTGAAAAAGAAAATCAAATTTCATAAATTATTTTAAATAAAATAAATACAAATTAAAATAATTTGGACCTAATTTGACATAAAAAATTGAAAGCTAATGAAATTAAAAAAATTAATTTTATAAATTATTTCAAATAAAATAAATATGAAAAAAAACTTAATATTATAGATAAAAAAAAATTTAATTAAAAAAAAACAAATGATAATCAAAAGAATGAGAATCAAAGTTGAATTAAAAATAAAACAATATAAAATTTTAAAAGATAAAATTATAAAATATATATAAAAAATTCAAAATAAAATGTATAATAATTAAAAGATTGAGGA
>SRLM01002625.1:26352-130961 GCA_015708895.1 Populus ilicifolia | reverse complement strand
ATAAAACCATGATAAAAATGCACTTTTGAGTACTAATCATATAGCATACCTAAATCCATGTTCTACAACTCCAGTTATGGTCCAATAATCGAATGGTGTTCCAGTTTTGACCGAACCAACATCTTTTTTCTAAGCTTAACTCTCTCTTTATCTTCTCATTTTCAGTAATTAAACTGCCAATCAATCCTTTTATTTATGTGATAGGCTTACTTTTAAGATGAATATTTACCATAAATTAAATGTATCTTATATTATTAGATATTTTATTATAAAAGATGCTCTGGTTAAGGAGATGTTGATACTTTAAGTGCAAAATAATGATATAAAACCTTGATAAAAAAACATTTTTAAGTATTAATCAAAAGACACTAAAAATGTTGTCACGAATCATTTGTCAAGATTGAGAATATATTCCACATCTGACACCAGATCAATTGATGATTACTTTCTTGATGAATCCTTACTTTCTCTTAGTCCAATGCCTTGCTTTGCTAATTATATCAATTTTTTTACAATAAGAGATTAGCTAGCTCATTGGAGTACCCAAGATAAAAGAAAGTTTTTGAATGAAATGAAGAATTTTTATTGGGATGACCTTTACTTATTCAAATGTTGTCCAGATCAAATATTTCAACGATGCATTCCCAGGAATAAGGTAAGTATTGTTATTAAATTTTGTTATTTTAAGGTTCATGGGGGTCATTTCTTATTATAGAAGACAATTGTAAAAATCTTATAATGTGGATTTTATTGGCTCACCATATTCAAGGACACCCATACATTTTTTAAAATTGTGAAAATTATCAAAAATTTGATATTGGTAAAAACGTTTTGCTTTATAATTCTTAACTCCATTTATTTCCTAGAAAGCTAAAATCAAGATGGAGTGGTCCATTTATTATAAAACATGTGTATCCTTATGGGGCCTTTGATAATGAGAATCCAAAGAATGACTATGTTTTTAAGGTAAATGGACATCATTTGAAAGTTTACTTTGATAGTTTGTCTAGTGAAAATGAATCCATTGGTTTGAATGATTTGGTATATAAAGATTGATTCATTTTCTCATATTCTTTTTGTGTGACTTTTGTTTTACTAGTCTTTCTCTCCTCGGTCAAATGGTGGATAACGATACTCTGTGAGTTTTAAGTCGATTCTTTCAATTTCTTATAATAACTGATATTTGTGTATCTATTTGTTCAATTTCTTGTTTCTTTTCTTTGTATTTTTCCTCTCTCATCTAAAAAATGGACACCACTTTTGAAAAATTAAAAAAGTATTTTTTTCACTTTTTCTCATAATGCGATTACAAAAATTTATCATGCTGGGTCCCAATTGTTTCATTTCATACATGCCTAAAATAGGTAAAAGCAATTTTGTAAACAAATATCATGCAAAACGATTGAAAGTCTATCACAGATATGTCATATTGACATGTAATGCAAGTCATTCTTTATGAATGGTATCTCTAAACTGTAAAGATAAAATATAATTTATTAAGCATGACCTATGTAAAGGGTCTTTAGATAATTTTCTATTGACTCTTGAGATGCATCCTAGTAGAGATATGTATCATGCAATTAATGATTGATGACTTCATTTTCATAAAAAAGATGTTTGATATAGTCTTGCGAATTTGATTAAAAAAGACCCTGTTTGGTATTTTTTAAGAAAACTAGATAGGAAGTTTATCCCCGACCCATGAAGGGCGTTTAAGTTCTTTTTGGATGTAAAACTAATGTAAGATGTGAGCCACAATCACAACTACAATTTAAGCCTTAGTTTGTAAGAAATTATATCTTTTGGTTTTATTAATAGCTTAATATTTGTGTTTTATTATTTCTTATATTGGTTTAAGCATGGTTTAGGTTTGTTAGTAATTGTTGTTTCAGCGTGGTTTAGGTTTGTCAATAATTGTTGTTTCAAATGATGTTTTCTATACTTTATCTTTATACGTTAGGATATTGAGGACAATGTTTCGTTTTGGTTGGAGGAAATGGGTAGTATGATTAGTATTTAAAAGTGCATTTTTTTTATCAAGGTTTTATGTCATTATTTTGCATTTGAAGTATCAATAACTCCTTAACTAAAGCATGTTTTACAATAATATATCTAATAATATAAGATACCTTTAATTTGTCGTAAATGTTCATTTTAAATGCAGGCCTATCATATAAATGAAAGGATTGATTGATAAATTGAAGAACTGAAATTGAGAGGACAAAGAGATGACCAAACTTAGAAAAGAGACGTCGGTGGAATCCAAACCGGAACACTGTTCGGTAATTAGGTCATATCTAGAGCTGTAGATCTTAGATTTAGATTAACTTTATATGGATAAAAAGGTAAAACATAGGCCTACAACTTTCTTAGAAGCCCACGATCTAAAAAGCTATTTTCAATTCCAAATTGTAGCAATAATAAAGAAGTCCAAATCTGTCTCCTAGCCCGAGTACTATTCAGTTTTTGGCCTATATCTAAAGTTTTAGAAGTCCAAATGCCCTGAAGTTTTGACACAACAAAGCTGAGACAATTTCCTACATCTTTCATGTTTCAAGTAGGTCCAAATTTGATGTTATAAATGATGTTTTGGGCAGACAAAAGAAGATAAGGATTGTCACCAAGTCAAATATTGGTCATCCACTCATTAATTAGTCATCAAATCAACAATTCCCAATTTTAGCCTATAAAAGGAGGCATTTGCCATGCATTTAGGCATCTTGGTTTCCAGATCAAGATCATGCTCTTGCTTTCTTTCTTTGTATTTTTTGTATTGCTTATGCTTTACTTTCAATAATATCAAGTTTGTGTCTTTTATTTCCTTTCCTTTACGTAGTTAACTTTTATCCTATTTATGTTCTTATTTTGTTTATTTATTTTTTTCTTTCATTATGTTTCTCTAAGTTTATTATGTCAAGGTTAAAAAGTTATACTAATGGTGTAAGAATAAGTATAATGTAAACTCAATATGGACTTTTATTTTTGATACTAACATGTTTTGTATTTGTTATCTTATTCACTCTTTAATACTTTGCTTCTCAAATGAATAATCTTGATTTATGTTGTATAACACTTGGTACAAGAAATGTTTGGCATTTTCATAGTTTATACTGTATGGTATAACCGATATCTGAGCTATGAAAGGAACTTGATTTGTTGTTAATGTAAGTTATAATCATGAATGCTTGATGAGATTTACAAGTATTAACGTTAATCGAATAAGATGACTAATATAATCATGTTAACAATCTATAATCTAATTGGAACCTCCTTTATGTGTGGTTTCCAATTGAATAATAAGAGTTTATACTATACTTGTTTGACATACCATTAGTGAATCTTCTAACCTTGATATTTATTATTATTGTTTACTCCTTACGTTAATATTCCATCTCAAAGTTCTCATCATCATCATCATCTTCTTCTCCTTCATTTTCTTTATTATTATTATTATTATTGATACTACTATTACTACTATTACTACTACTACTAGTATTATTATTGCTATTATTATTATTAGTACTACTACTACTACTACTACTACTACTACTATTATTGTTGTATTATTGTGACTCGATGAAAATATTGATGTCTTCTCCCAAGTGCAGGAGTGTCGAAGTAATAAATAACCCGGTAAGACCGGGGTCGAACCACAGGGAGGTTATTGTACAAATTATAAATAATAATAATACAACAACAACAACAACAACAACAACAACAACAACAACAACAATAATAATAATAAAGAAGAAGAAGAAGATGAGAACTTTGAGATGAAATATTAAAGTAAGGATTAAACAATGATAATAACAAATGTCAAGGTTAGAGATTCCACTAATGGTATGTCAAACAAGTATAATATAAACTCTTATTATTCAATTGGAAACCACACATAAAGGAGGTTCCAATCAGATTATAAATTGTTAATGTGATTACATTAATCATCTTATTCGATTAATGCTAATACTTGTAAATCTAGTCAAGCATTCATGATTATAACTTATGTTAACAACAAATCAAGTTCCTTTCATAGCTCAGGTGTTGGTTATACCATACAGTATGGGCTATGAAAGTGCCAAGCATTTGTTGTACCAAGTGTTATACAACATAAATCAAGATTAGTCATTTAACAAGCAAAGTATTAAAAAGTGAACAAGATAACAAATATAAAACATGTTAGTATCAAACATTAAAGTCCATATTAAGTTTACATTATACTTATTCTTACACCATTAGTGTAACCTTTTCACCTTGACATAATTAACTTAGCTAGACATAATGAAAGAAAGAAAAATAAATAAACAAAATAAGATGAAAGTTAACTAAGTAAATGAAAGGCATAAACTTGATATTAATAAAAGCTAAGCATAAACATTACAAAAAATACAAAAAGAGAGAGAAAGAGCATGATCTTGATCTGGACACCAAGATGCCTAAATGCATGGCAAATGCCTCCTTTTATAGGCTAAAATTGGAAACTATTGATTTGATGACTAATTGATGAGTAGATGGCCAACCCTTGACTTGGTGACAATCCTTATCTTCTCTTGTCTGCCCACAACATCATTGATGATGTGATGTCAAAATTAGAGCCACTTAAAAACATGAAAGTTCTAGAAAATTATCTCAGCTTTCTTGTGTAAAAACTTCAGCTCATTTTGACTTCTAGAAATCCAGATATGGCCAAAATACTAAACAGTGCTCGGGATGGAGGACACATTCAAGCTTCTTTGTTGTTGCAACAATTTGGACTTGAAAATGGCCTTTTTAGATTTTGGGCTCCTATGAAAGTTGTAGGCCTATGTCTTACCTTTCTATTAATATAAAGTAGACCTAAATCTGAGATCTATAGCTCTAGATATGACCCAATTACTGAACAGTGTTCCGATTTGGATTGCACCGACATCTCTTTTCTAAGTTTGATCATCTCTTTGCCTTTGCAATTGAAGTTCTTAAAGTCATCAATCAATCCTTTTATTTATGTGATAGGCCTGCATTTAAAATGGACATTTACCACAAATTAAAGGTATCTTATATTATTAGATAGATTATTATAAAACGTACTTTAGTTAAGGAGTTGTTGATACTTCAAGTGCAAAATGATGATATAAAACCATGATAAAAATGCTCTTTTAAGTACTAATCACCCCCCCAACTAGCTTATTACTAGTCCCTAGTAATCAAAGTGTTAAAATAGAAAAACAATTTGCAAATTCCATAAAGCAAGGTATTCATCATTTAACTTTCATTACTCTATCTAGATAAACAAACTCTTGTTAAATTTATATACCTGCTCAATACCTCTTAACAAGATATTCAAAAACCTTTCTTTTATGCTCAATGTATCAACACATAATTATAGGGCTTTTCTTGGAAGAAAACAAAATTTGTGTTCTAATATTTAAGGTTAACTTCCTTGGGTTGGGATTATCATTTTTGTCTTCTTTTCTTTCTTTTTTTGTTTTTTTAATATATATACATATAATTTAAAACACCATGCATCTTTAACCCATGTAACGAGCTTTCAGCTAATGACTCCTAGACCAGTTGGTCTTAGGGCATTAGGTGTTAAGACACCCCTACGAGCTTAGTAACTCGGGTCGCAGATACTGATATGTAGATAGTGCAATGTTTGATTCCCTTAGGCTTTTCTCCTCAACCCATGTAACAAGCGTTGGGCCAATAGCTCCCAAGTCAGTTGACTTTAGGGTATTAGGTGTTAAAACACCACTTCAGGCTTAATTGCTTAGGTCAGGGAGGTTACGAAACCAAACTTATCTACATTTTTATTATTATCATTCATTTTTTTCCTTTTCTCTTTTTTTCTCTTTTTTTTAATTATATACTATCTCTTTCCCTTAGTTGTTACCTTTAACAAAAGAACATAAATAATGTAATAATCCAATATGCAACCTACAATCATATGTTGAAGTGTGTGTGTGTAAATTATGGTTTAAGAATACATGTTAAATAATTATATGAGCAAACTTAAGTGATAACAATGCAAGAGTTTATAAATCTGAATATTTCAAGAGGTATTATGATAGACCTTGTTATGAATGATTACTAAGATGCGTCTCAAGTGTCATAAAAGATTCTTCTTACTCTGCCATCATAGTAACAACTATTTTGCACATGCTTTATAAAATAGAAAACACAGTTTGTTTTTCTTTTTTTAGCTACTACCCTCTCCCCCCAACTAAAACAAGACATTGTCCTCAATGTTTAAAGGTAGAAAGATAGAGTATATAAGATATCACGTGAAACAACAAACACTAACAAACCTGAAACACACTGAAACAAATATAAGTAATAACAAAACACAATAATAAAACCAAAAGACACAAATAACATGTGTATGTACAGGTAGTTGTGATTGTGGCTCACATCTTCCCTTGGTTTTACGTCCAAGAACGACTTAAACGCCCTCTATGGGTCGAGGATAGGCTTCCCATCTAGTTTTCTTAAAAACTAGCAAACAAGGTCTTTTTTAGTCAGATTCCCAATACTATACCAAGCATGTTCTTTATGAAAATGTGTTCATAAGTCATGAATTACACGATGCTTATCTCGACTATGATGAGACTCAAGAGTCAATAGAAGATTATTTAAAAACTCTCTGTGTTTTGAAGTAAATCCCACCTTTTGATAATTTTCACAGTTTTTATGGAATGTATGTGACTCCTTGAATATGGTGGGCCAGTAAAATCCACTCTGTAAGATTTCTAGAATTCTTTTTTTTGATGAGAAATGTTCCCCACGTGCCTTATAGTGATAAAATTTAATAACATCACTTACCTCATTATCGGGAATGCATCTTTGAAATATTTGATGAGGACAATAATTGAATAAGTAAAGGTCATCCCAATAAAATTTTTGAGCGGTAATAAAATTTTTGCATACCGCTCAAAAATTTTCTTTTATCTTCGATACTCCAGTGAGCTAGCAAAAATCCTGAAGCAAGAAAATTGATATTTTTAGCAAACCAAGACATTGAACTAAGAGAAAGTAAAGATTCATCAGGAAAGTAATTATCAATTGGTGTGATGTCGGGTGTTGAATCTGTTGTCGCTTTTGATAAAAGATCTGCATCAACATTTTCGGTTCCTTTTTCATCCTTGATTTCTTCCTGATTGGTCATGGCATGAGGAAATGGAAGTACTAGTAAGGAATTAGTCTTTTCCTTGCAATATTCAGATTCAACCCCTTCCTTACCCTTTGAGATTGACTCATCATCTTTCTCACAAGATTCAAGAGTGGGTTTTTTTAATAACCTTACCACTGCGTAGAGTGATGACTAATTTGACTTAATCCATGTGTTGACTTCCATAACTACTTGCATTTGCATTGTATTGCTCCTTGAAATTTTGCTGTAGTTGAGATGAAAACTTATCTTTCTCTTGAAAACTAAGAGCACATGTGAATTTTGCAAGAGTATCTTTAAAATCTGTTATGCTTTGAGCAAGTTGAGTGTTGATTGTGTCTTGCTTTTTAATAAATGCATACGAAGTTTCCTCAAAACTTCTTGTAGGAGGTGGAGAATAAGGAGGTGCATATCCATGAGAATTTTGGAAATTGTGGTGTGCTTGAAATGGTGGTTGTGAAGTTTGTGCATTATTGTTCTCACTCTTCCAACTAACATTTGAGTGATTTCTCCAACCAGGGTTGTATGTTTGTGAGTATGGGTTATGGTTGGCCCTTAGGAAACTGTTTAAAGCATGAGCTTGTTCATGGAGACATTCCTTAAAAGAAGGCAAGGTTGGACAGTTATCGGTTGAGTGTTCATTTGTTTCACATATTTGACATGCAATGTTTTCAACAGATTTTAATTGACCACTCTTTTTCAATTCTAGTGCCTCGACTTTTCTAGCTAAAGATGCAAACTTGGCTTGAAGGTTATGATCTTCCCTAAGGTTGTACAAACATCTACTAGATGTATGAGGTTGAGTTTTACTTGGTGTATCATAAGTACTCGCGGTGTCCCAATTTTGAGCATTTTCAGCTAACAAGTCTAAGTACTTCATTGCTTCATCAATTCAACCATTTGCCTAGCTTTAGGTGTTAACCCATCATAAAAATGTGAAACCAATCTCTATGTTTCAAAACCATGATGAGGGCAAGTACTAAGTAAGTCTCGATACCTATCCCAACATTGGTAAAATGTTTCTCCTGGTTTTTGAGTGAAAATGGTGATTCGTTTTTTGAAAGAGTTTGTTCTATGAGATGGGAAAAACTTCTTTAAAAACTGTTGTTGCATTTCATCCCAAGCACGAATGAATCCTGGTCTCAAATTTTGTAGCCATGTTTTAGCTTTATCTTTTAATGAAAAAGGAAAAAGCTTTAATCTGATGGTGTTCATGCTACAATTTAGATTATTATATGTGTTACAGACCTCCTCAAATTCCCTTAAATGCAAGTATGGATTTTCCAATTCAAAACCATGAAAAGAAGGTAAAAGTTGGAAAATGCGTGGTTTAAAATTAAAATGAGATGCATCGGGAGGAAAAACTATGCATGATGGTGCACTTGTTCTTGTTGGATTTATGTGGTCTATAAGTGTTCTAGCACGATTATTCTCATTATTCTCATTATGAAGTGATTGATTATCTTCTTTAGCCATATTTTCTGAAAATGATGAGAATACCCTACAAAGTCTACCACTTGATGTACGTGACCACATTCTCATACACGTGTAGGAATAGAATAAATGGAAAAAGAAAACAAAAGAAGAAGAAAGAAGAAAAAAAATTATATACAAGAAAAGTGAAAAGAGAAAATAAAATAAAATTATAATTTATACAAAACTTACCTCCCCGGCAATGACGCCAAAAACTTGACACGATAAAAAGATTGATGCCTTCTCCTAACTGCAGGAGTGTCGAAGTAATAAATAACCCGGCAAAACTGGGGTTGAACCACAGGGAGGTTATTGTACAAATTATAAATAATAATAATACAATAACAACAACAACAACAACAACAACAACANAAATGTCAAGGTTAGAGGTTCCACTAATGGTATGTCAAACAAGTATAGTATAAACTCTTATTATTCAATTGGAAACCACACATAAAGGAGGTTCCAATCAGATTATAAATTGTTAAAGTGATTACATTAGTCATCTTATTCGATTAATGCTAATACTTGTAAATTTCGTCAAGCATTCATGATTATAACTTATGTTAACAACAAATCAAGTTCCTTTCATAGCTCAGGTGTTGGTTATACCATACAGTATGGGCTATGAAAGTGCCAAGCATTTGTTGTACCAAGTGTTATACAACATAAATCAAGATTAGTCATTTAACAAGCAAAGTATTAAAAAGTGAACAAGATAACAAATATAAAACATGTTAGTATCAAACATTAAAGTCCATATTAAGTTTACATTATACTTATTCTTACACCATTAGTGTAACCTTTTCACCTTGAAATAATTAACTTAGCTAGACATAATGAAAGAAAGAAAAATAAATAAACAAAATAAGATGAAAGTTAACTAAGTAAATGAAAGGCATAAACTTGATATTAATAAAAGCTAAGCATAAACATTACAAAAAATACAATGAAGAGAGGAAGAGCATGATCTTGATCTGGACACCAAGATGCCTAAATGCATGGTAAATGCCTCCTTTTGTAGGCTAAAATTGGAAACTATTGATTTGGTGACTAATTGATGAGTAGATGGCCAACCCTTGACTTGGTGACAATCCTTATCTTCTCTTGTCTACCCAAAACATCATTGATGATGTCAAAATTAGAGCCACTTAAAAACATGAAAGTTCTAGAAAATTATCTCAGCTTTCTTGTGTAAAAACTTCAGCTCATTTTGACTTCTAGAAATCCAGATATGGCCAAAATACTAAACAGTGCTCGGGCTCGAGGACAAATTCGGGCTTCTTTGTTGTTGCAACAATTTGGACTTGAAAATGACATTTTTTGATCTTGGGATCCATATGAAAGTTGTAGGCCTATATCTTACCTTTCTATTAATATAAAGTAGACCTAAATCTGAGATCTATAGCTCCATATATGACCTAATTACTGCATAGTGTTCCGGTTTGGATTGCACTGACATCTCTTTTCTAAGTTTGATCATCTTTTAGCATTTGCAATTGAAGTTCTTAAAGTCATTAATCAATCCTTTTATTTATGTGATAGACCTGCATTTAAAATGGAAATTTACCACAAATTAAAGGTATCTTATATTATTAGATAGATAGATTATTATAAAACGTACTTTAGTTAAGTAGTTATTGATACTTCAAGTGCAAAATGATGATATAAAACCATGATAAAAATGCTCTTTTGAGTACTAATCATATTGTCATCTGTAATTTATACAATTAATCTCTTTGTGGTTCGACCTCAGTTTTGTCGGGTTATTTATTACTTTGATACTCCTGCACTTGGGAGAAGACATCAATCTTTTTATTGCGTCAAGTTTTTGGCGCTGTTACCGAGGAGGTAAGTTTTGTATAAATTATAATTTTTTTTTTCTCTTTTCCCTTTTCATGTATATAACTTTGTTTCTTTTGTGTTGTTTCTTCTTCTTTTATTTATTCTATTCCTATATATGTATGAGAGTGTGGTCATGTACATTAAGTGATAGACTTTGTAGGGTGTTCTCATTATTTTCTGAAAATATGGCTGAAGAAGATAATCAATCACTTCATAATGAGAATATCTCCGCTAGAACACTTAGAGACCACATGAATCCCACAAGAACAAGTGCACCATCATGCATAGTTTTTCCTCCTGCTACATAGTTTTTCCTCTTGATGCATCTCATTTTAATTTTCAGCTGAAAATTATTCAACTTTTTCCTTCTTTTTATGGCTTAGATTTAGAGAATCCACACTTGCATTTAAAGAAATTTGAGGAGGTTCGCAACACATGTAATGACTTAAATTATATCATGAACACCATCAGGTTAACGCTTTTTTCTTTTTCATTAAAAGATAAAGCTAAAACAAGGCTATAAAATTTAAGATCAGGATCCATTTATGCTTGAGATAAAATGCAACAACAGTTTTTAAAGAAGTTTTTCCCATCTTATAGAACAAACTCCTTCAAAAGACAAATCACCACTTTCACTAAAAAACCAGGAGAAATATTTTACCAATATTGGGATAGGTATCGGGACTTACTTAATACTTTTTCTCATCATGGTTTTGAAACATGGAGATTTGTTTCACATTTTTATGAAGGGTTAACACCTAGAGATAGGCAAATGGTTGAATTGATATGCAATGAAACTTTTGAAGATAATGACACTAATGAAGTAATGGAGTACATAGACTTGTTAATTAAAAATACTTAAAATTAGGACACCACGGGTACTTATGAAGCACCGAGTCAAACTCAACCTCATACATCTAGTGGAGGTATGTATAACATTACGGAAGATCATGACCTTTAAGCCAAGTTTGCATCTTTAGCTAAAAAAGTCGAGGCATTAGAGTTGAAAAGGAGTGGTCAATTGAAATCTATTTGAAAACATTGTGTGTCAAATATGTGAAACAAGTGAACATTCAACCAATAACTGTCCAACCTTGCCTTCTTTTAAGGAATGTCTCCATGAATAAGCCCATGCTTTAAACAGTTTTCATAGGGCCAACCATAACCCATACTTACAAGCATACACCTCTAGTTAGAGAAATCACCTAAATTTCAGTTGGAAGATTGATAATAACAATGTACAATCTTCACAACCACCATTTCAAGCACAATATAATTTCTAAAATTCTCATGGATATGCACCTCATTATGCTCCACCTCCTAGAAGAAATCTTGAGGAAACATTGCATGCATTCATTGAAAAGTAAGAGATAATCAATACTCAACTTGCTTAAAACATGACAGATTTTAAAGATACCATTGCAAAATTGACATTTGCTCTCAATTTTCAAAAGAAAAGTAAGTTTCCATCTCAACCACAACAAAATTCCAAGGGGCAATACAATACAAATGCAAATAGTTCCGGAAGCCAACACAAGGATCAAGTCAAATCTGTTACTACTCTTCATAGTGGTAAGGTTATTGAAAAAACCACTCTTGAACCTTGCGAGAAAGATGATGAGTCAATCTTTGAGGGTAAGGAAGGGGTTGAATATGAAAATTGCAAAGAAACGACTGATTCCCTGTCAGTACTTCCATTTCTTCAAGCCATGACCAAATAAAAGAAAGTCAATAATAACTTTGAAATTTTTGAAACTTTCAAACAGGTAAGGATCAATATACCTTTGTTGGATGCTATTAAATAGGTTCCTTCCTATGTTAAATTTTTAAAAGATTTATGCACTATGAAGAGAAAACTGAATATGGAAAAGAAAGCCTTTTTAGCCAAACAAGTAGGTGCCATTCTTCATAATAATAATGTTTTGAAATATAAAGACTTGGTTTTCCTATATTTCTTGCTTTATTGGAGAACATAAAATTAAAAGAGGCTTACTTGATCTTAGTGCTAGTGTGAATTTACTTCCATATTTAGTTTTTCAAAGTCTCAATCTAGGTGAGTTACTCTTTTACTTGCCGATAGATCGATAAAAGTGCCTAAAGGAATAATTAAAGATGTGTTAGTACAAGTCAATAAATTCATTTATCTTGTGGATTTTATTTTCTTGGACACACAACCTGTTGAATGATGTCATTTATTTCCTGTTATTTTAGAATGTTCATTTCTTACAACTTCTAATGCATTGATTAATTATAGGAATGGACAGACAAAGCTATTATTTAGAAACATGATATTGGAGATGAATATTTTCAACATTTACAAGTAACCTGGAGATGATAATGTTTTATAGGAAATGGTTTATTTTTAGAAAGAATCAAATGCAAGTAATTGGAGACTATAAATTAAGGAATTGCCACTACGATCAATTATGTCCATACCTTCAAGTGTTCAACACCCATACCTGATTTGAAGCCATTGCCATTTAATCTCAAATACTCATTTTTAGGAGAAAATGAAATTTGTCCGGTAATAATCTTTTCCAAACTTAATGCACATCAAGAAGTTATGTTATTACAAACTCTAAAAATGCACACAAATGCATTAGGATGGACCATCGCTGACATAAAATGAATTAATACTTTGATTTGTACACATAGTATTTATTTGGAGGAAAATGCTAAACTCTCTAGGGAAATGCAACGAAGACTCAATCCTAATATGAAAGAAGTAGTGAAAAAGAAAGTCATTAAATTTCTAGATAATGAAATCATTTATCCTATTTCTAACAGCAAATGGATAAGTCCTACCCAAGTTATACCCAAGAAGTCTAGAGTTACTGTGATAAAAAATAAGAACAATGAGTTAATTCTCACTAGGACTGTTACTAATTGACGCATGTGCATTGACTATAGGAAACTTAATTCAATGACTAGAAAAGATTATTTCCCTTTACCTTTCATGGATCAAATCCTAGAAAGAGTTGTAGGTCATGAATTTTATTGTTTCCTAGATGACTATTCAGGATACAACTAAATTGAAATTGCATTAGAAGATTAAGAGAAGGCTACTTTCACATGTCTATTTGGTACTTTTGCATATCAAAAGATGCCTTTTGGATTATATAATGCACTAGCCACATTTCAAAGATGCATGCTTAGTATATTTAGTGATATGATTGAATATTTTCTTGAGATTTTTATAGATGTTTTTTCTATTTTTGGTGATTCATTTGATGATTGTTTGACTAACTTAGAAAATATTTTAAGTAGGTATGAAGAGAAGAATCTTATGCTGAATTGGGAAAAATATCACTTTATGGTAACAAATGACATTGTACTTGGTCACATTATTTCATCAAAAGGAATTGAGGTTGACAAATCTAAAATTGAGTTAATTACGAATTTGCTAACACCAAAATCTATTAAAGATGTTAGATCATTCCGAGGATATGCTGGTTTTTATAGAAGGTTCATCAAAGATTTTAGCGTAATATCTAAGCCCTTAAGTAACCTTCTAACAAAAGATAATATTTTTGAATGGACTGAACATTGTGAAAAAGCCTTTGTTAAACTTAAAAACTTGCTTACTTGTGGTCTTGTCCTTCAACCTCTTGACTAGTCATTATCTTTTGAAATAATGTGTGCTGCTAGTGATTATGCCGTCGATGTTGTTTTGGGATAAAGAAAAGATAAGAAATCTTATGTGATTTATTATGTAAGTAAAACTTTAAATAGTGCTTAAATGAATTATACCACCGCTTAAAAAGAATTACTTGCAGTAGTATTTGCATGTGAAAAATTCAGGTCCTATCTTGTTGGCTCACCTGTTACTGTTTTTAGTGATTATGCAACATTAAAATATCTTCTTTCGAAGAAAGATTCTAAGACTAGAATGGTGGGGTGGATTTAGTTACTTCAAGAATTTGATATCATAATCAAAGATAAGAAAGACAACGAAAATGTTGCCGCAGATCACTTGTCAAGATTAATAATAGATTTGAGAACTGATATCACATCAATCAATGACTACTTTCCTGATGAATCTTTACTTTTCATCTCTACAATGCTTTGTTTTGCTAATATTGTCAGTTTTCTTATTTCAGGATAATTGCCAGCTCATTGGAGTACCCAAGATAAAAGAAAGTTCTTAAATGAAGTGAAGAACTTTTATTGGGATAACCCTTATTTATTCAAATATTGTCCTGATCAAATATTTCAAAGATGCATTCCTGACAATGAGATAAGTAGTGTAATTAAATTTTGTCATTTTGAGGCATGTAGAGGCCATTTCTCATCAAGAAAGACAATTGTAAAAATCTTATAAAGTGGATTTTACTAGCCTACCATGTTCAAAGACTCACATGTATTCTGCATGTCTTGTGAAAATTATCAAAAGTTGGGATCAATTTCAAAATGTCATATGATGCCTTTAAATCCTATTCTTGTCATTGAGATCTTTGATTGTTAGGGTATAAATTTTATGTGTATATTTCCTCTATCATTTAGTTTCTTGTACATATTAGTCATAGTAGATTATGTTTTAAAATGGATAGATGAATTCCAAGTCAAAACAATGATCACAAAAAGTGATAAAATTGTTGAAAGAAAATATTTTGAGTCGATTTGGAATCCCTTGAACTATAATAAGTAATGGTGAAACACATTTCTGCAACAAGTCATTTGAATCTTTAATGAAGAAATATGGAATTACAGGCAAAGTTGCCACCCGTTATCACGCTCAAACAAGTGGACAAATAGAGCTTGCTAATAGGGAGATCAAACTCATTTTGGAGAAAACAATGAACCCTAATAAGAAAGATTGGTCTTTAAGACTTAATGATGCATTTTGGGCTTATCGACCTGCTTATAAAACATCATTAGGTATCTCACCTTATAGACTAGTCTATGAAAAACCTTGTCACTTGCTTGTGGAACATGAACATAAAGCTTATTGGGCTATTAAAGCTTTCAATTCAAATCTAGATGATGCTAGTCAACTATGAAAATTAAAAATAAATAAGCATGAGGAAATAAAAAATGATGCATATGAAAATTCAAGAATTTATAAAGCAAGAATCAAAGAGTTTTATGACAAGAATATTCTAAGAAAAACATTTAACATTGGTCAAAAAGTCTTACTTTATAATTCTCAACTACATTTATTTCCTGGAAAACTAAGATCAAGATGAAGCAGTCCTTTTATTGTGAAACATGTGTATCCATATAGGGCCTGTGACATCGAGAATCTAAAGAATGATAATGTTTTCAAGGTAAATGGACATCATTTGAAAGTTTACTTTGATAATTTTTCAGTTGAAAATGACTCTATAGAATTAGGTGATCCTGTATATAAAGATTGATTTTTTTTTCTTTCATATTATTTTTGTATTTCTTTTTAAGTGATTTTTGCTAGCTTCTCTCACTTCAATCAAATGGCCGATAATGGTACTCCATGACTTAAGTTGGTTCTTTCAGTTGCCTATAATAACTGATATTTGTGTATATATTTCCTGACGAATCCTTACTTTCTCTTAGTCCAATGCCTTGGTTTGCTAATTATATCAATTTTCTTGCAATAGGAGATTTGCTAGCTCTTTAGAGTACCTAAGATAAAAGAAAGTTTTTGAATGAAATGAAGAATTTTTATTGGGATGACCTTTACTTATTCAAATGTTGTTCAGATCAAATATTTTAAAGATGCATTCCTAACAATAAGGTAAGTAGTGTCAATAAATTTTGTCATTTTAAGATTTATAGGGGTCATTTCTCTTTAAAGAAGATAATTGTAAAAGTCTTACAATGTGGATTTTATTGGCTCACCATATTCAAGGACACCCATGCATTTTGCAAAACTTGTGAAAATTATCAAAAATTTGATATTGGTAAAAACGGTTTGCTTTATAATTCTCAACTTCATTTATTTTCTAGAAAGCTAAGATCAAGATGGAGGGGTCCATTTATTATGAAACATATGTATCCTTATGGGGCCTTTGATAATGAGAATCCAAAGAATGACTATGTTTTTACTTTGATAATTTATCTAGTGAAAATGAATCCATTGGTTTGAATGATATGGTATATAAAGATTGATTCATTTTCTCATATTTTTTTGTGTGACTTTTGTTTTACTAGTCTTTCTCACCTCGGTCAAATGGTGGATAACGATACTCCGTGAGTCTTAAGTCAGTTCTTTCAATTTCTTATGAGAACTGATATTTGTGTATTTATTTGTTCAATTTCTTGTTTCTTTTCTTTGCATTTTTCCTTTCTCATCTAAAAAATGGACACCACTCTTGAAAAATTAAAAAATTATTTTTTTATTTTTTCTCATAATGCGATTACAAAAATTTACCATACTAGGTCTCAATTCTTTCATTTCATACATGCCTAAAATAGGTAAAAGCAATTTCGTAAACAAATATCATGCAAAACGATTGAAAGTCTATCACAGATATGTCATATTGACATGTAATGCAAGTCATTTTTTATGAATGGTATCTCTAAATTGTGAAGATAAAATATAATTTATTAAGCATGACCTAAGTAAAGGGTTTTTAGATAATTTTCTATTGACTCTTGAGATGCACCCTAGTAGAGATATGTATAATGCAATTCATGATTTATGACTTCATATTCATAAAAAAGATGTTTGATATAGTCTTGAGAATTTGATTAAAAAAGACTTTGTTTGGTATTTTTTAAGAAAACTAGATAGGAAGTTTATCCCCGACCCATTAAGGGCGTTTAAGTTCTTCTTGGACGTAAAACCAATGTAAGATGTGAGTCACAATCACAACTACAATTTAAGCCTTAGTTATAAGAAATTATGTCTTTTGGTTTTATTAATAGCTTAATATTTGTGTTTTGTTGTTTCTTATATTGGTTTAAACGTGGTTTAGGTTTGTTAGTAATTGTTGTTTCAGGTGATTTCTTTTATACTTTATATTTCTACCTTAGGATATTGAGGACAATGTCTCGTTTTGGTTGGAGAAAAAGGGTAGTATGATTAGTATTTAAAAGTGCATTTTTTATCTAGATTTTATGTCATCATTTTGCACTTGAAGAATCAAGAACTCCTTAACTAAATCATGTTTTATAATAATATATCTAATAATATAAAATACCTTTAATTTATGGTAAATGTTTATTTTAAATGTAGGTCTATCATATAAATGAAAGGATTGATTGATGAATTTAAAAACTGAAATTGAGAGGACAAAGAGATGACCAAACTTAGAAAAGAGATGTTGGTGCAATCCAAACCGGAACACTATTTGGTAATTGGGTCATATCTAGAGCTGTAGATCTCAGATTTAGATTTATTTTATATGGATGGAAAGGTAACATATAGGCCTATAACTTTCATATGGAGCTCAAGATCTAAAAAGATCATTTTCAAGTCCAAATTATAGCATCAACAAAGAAGTCCAAATCTGTCTTCCAGCCCAAGCACTGTTCAATGTTTAGCCCATATCTAGAGTTCTAAAAGTCCAAATGACTTGAATTGTTTACACAAGAAAGCTGAGATAATTTCCTACAACTTTTATGTTTTGAAGTGGCTTCAATTTTGACGTAATAAATGATGTTTTGGGTAGACAAAAGAAGATAAAGGTTGTCACCAAGTTAAGAGTTGGTCACCCACTCATTAATTAGTCATCAAATCAACAGTTCCTAATTTTGGCCTATAAAAAAAAGGCATTTTCCATGCATTTAGGCATTTTGGTTTCCAGATCAAGATCATGCTCTTGCTTTTTTTCTTTGTATTTTTTGTATTGCTTATGCTTTGCTTTCATTAATATCAAGTTTATGCCTTTCATTTCCTTTCCTTTACCTAGTTAACTTTTATCCTATTTATGTTCTTGTTTTATTTATTTATTTTTCTTTCTTTTATTATGTTTAACTAAGTTTATTATGTCAAGGTGAAAAACTTACACTAATGGTTTAAGAATAAGTATAATATAAACTCAATACGGACTTTAATGTTTGATACTAACATGTTTTGTATTTGTTGTCTTATTCACTCTTTAATACTTTGCTTTTTAAATGACTAATCTTGATTTATGTTGTATAACACTTGGTACAAGAAATGATTGGCACTTTCATAGTTTATACTGTATGGTATAACCGACACTTGAGCTATGAAAAGAACTTGATTTGTTGTTAACATAAGTTATAATCATGAATGCTTGATGACATTTACAAGTATTAGCATTAATCGAATAAGATAACTAATGTAATCATGTTAACAATTTATAATTTAATTGGAATCTTCTTTGTGTGTGCTTTCCAATTGAATAATAAGAGTTTATACTATACTTGTTTGACATACCATTAGTGAATCTTCTCACCTTAACATTTATTATTATTATTGTTTAGTCTTTACATTAATATTCCACCTTAAAGTTCTCTTCTTCTTCTTCTCCTTCTTTTTCTTTATTATTATTATTATTATTATTATTATTGTTGTTGATATTACTACTACTACCGCTACTAATATTACTATTATTAATATTATTATTGCTACTATTATCATTATTGTTATTGTTATTATTGTTGTTGTGTTATTATCATCCATAATTTATATAATTAACCTCCTTGTGGTTCAACCCTGGTTTTGTCGGGTTATTAATTATTTTAACACTCCTGCACTTGGGAGAGGACATCAATCTTATTATTGTGTCATAGTAACTGAAATTTAAAAAAAACTTACTAATTATTTTTGCTATTATTAAAACCATTTGACAAAACTGTTATTAGGATGACAGAGTAAAAATGAATTTTATTGACTCTTGAGATACATCTTAGTAAATATTTTTATCAAGGTCTCTCAGAATACTTTTTAAAATATTCAGGTTTACAAACTTTTGTATTGTTATCATTTGATTCTGCTCATATACTTATTGAATAAGTATTCTTAAACCTTCATTTCACATGCACTTTAACATGTGATTGTGGGTTGCATAATAGATTATTACATTATTTATATTCTTTTGTTAACGATAACAACTGAGGAAAATGGATAATATATAATTTGTAAAAAAAAAGAAATTGATAATATTGTTGATAATAAAAATGTAGATTAACCTATTGCTTGTTACATGGATTAAGGAGAAAAACTTAATAAAATTAAACATTGTACTCTCTACGTATCCGCATTTGCAACCTAAGTTACTAAGCTCATAAGAGTATCTCAACATTTGATGCTGTAAGACCAACTGGTTTAGGAGTCATTAGACAGAAAGCTAATTACACGGGTTAAAGTACATTGTGTTTTAAGTTATATGTGTGTGTGTGTGTGTCTATATATATATATATTAATAAAAGGGATAATAATACCAATCTAAGGATGTTAAGCTTAGAAAAACATTAGAACAAAATATTTTTTTTTGATAAAAGCCCTATCATCCATGTTTTCATACATTGAGCATATAAAAAGAAGGTTTATTTATATCTTGTTTCAACAGTATGAAACAGATATATAAATTTAATAAGAGTTTTTTTATTTGGATAAATTAATGAAAGTTGAATGATAAATGCCTTGCTTTGTGGAACTTGTAATTTTTTTTTTATTTTAACATTTTGATTACTAGGGACTAGCAATAAGGTGGCTGGAAGGGGTGTGATTAGTATTTAAAAGTATATTTTTATTAATGTTTTATATCATTATTTTGCACTTGAAGTATCAATAACTCCTTAACTAGAGCATGTTTTATAATAACAAGTCTAATAATATAAGATAACTTTAATTTATGGTAAATGTCCATGTTAAATATAGGTCATCGTATAATTAAAAAGAATAATAGATGAGTTTAGCTATTGAAATTAAGAAAATAAATAAAGGACCAAGCTTATAAAAGAGATACTTGTTGAATGTAAAGTGGAACACCTTTTAATTATTGGATCATAATGGGAGCTGTAGAACTTATATTTAAAATTAGTTTATATGGATAGAAAGCTAAGATATAGGCCTAAAACTTTCATGAGAGTTTAAGATTCAAAATGATCATTTTCAAGTTCAAATTATAGCAACAAAAGAAAAGTCAGAATCTGTTTTACAACCTAAACACTGTTCAATGTTCAACCTATATTTCGAGTTTTAAAAGTCTAAATATCCTCATTCTTATTATTCGAAAGCTAATACAATTTCTCATAACTTTCATGTTGTCAAATAGAATATTGTTATGACTAGAAAAATTATGGAAGAATGAGTTGCGTTGAGATGAGAGGGAATGTGGGTGGGGGGGTTGAGGTTGTTTTGTTGTAGAGTTTTTTAAGAAAGAAGTAAAAATAGGGCATGAGGAAGAGGAGAGTTGAGTGTTAGATCATATATTAAATATTACTTATGGATTTATCAGTGAAATTATTCTGACGGTAAATCCATCAGCAATCTTGTCATTATAAATGACACATTACTAGTAATGTACGGTTTGCTTGTTTGGATCCCATTGTAATTTTATCGATAGCGACATTTGTAAAAATTTACACGTTATCAAACTGTTTATTTTTTTATTTCTTCTATTCCTATTGAGATTATCTTCGTATATATTGACAATTTTTTTTTTGGTATTTACTAATGGAGTTAGCAATAGAAAAAATTTGGTTAGTAAACATCACTGCAAAATATCAATGAAAAAAATCTATCAATTTCTATTTGTATTCATCAATTTTCTAGTAGTGATTTAATCAATGAATAGTTATAGGTTGTGATGAAGAGTGATCAATCTTATAATGGTCAATTCACTAGTGTTATCCAAAGATAATAACCGGGAGTTGAAAAAATAAACTAGACCATAAAATGACTATATTTAACTAATAATCAGAGTTTAAATCATTACAGTACACATTATCACCCTATAGATAAATCAGTCGTAGATTAAGCATAACATACAGTTAGAAATAAAAGATTATATTAGTAATGTAACTTAACTTAGGTAAAATATTTTATAATGATAATATCTTCATTTTTGTATAGTCAATCATTTATTATAGATTTATATTGACTAGTTAGGGTTTGAAAATGATGATAATACTAGTTGTTAACTTCTTTTTTTTTTTTACTCAATTTTCTAAATATAAAACAATTTTTTTTGTTTATATAGGTTCGCTGGAATGTTGAGCGTGACACTTATAAAATAAATACTTAAAAAAAATCATATATCAATTAACTAGATAAAAAAATTAATGTCTTTTCTCAAGTGTATGAGTGTCGAAGTAATAAATAACTTAGCAAGACCGAGTTGAACCATATAAAGATTAACTATATAAATTATAACTAAATTGTAAATAACAACAACAACAACAATAATAAAAAAAAGAAGTTAAAGAGTATTTTGAGATTGTAAGATTAATGTGAGGATTAAACAAAGATAAAAAAATATCAAGGTTAGAGGAAACATTAATGGTATTTCAAATAAGTATAATATAATTTTTTTATTACTCAATTGAAAATCACACATAAAGGAGGTTCCAATCGGATTATAAATTATTAACATGATTACATTAGTTATTTTATTTGAATAATGCTAATACTTGTAAATATTATCCCATATTCATGATTATAACTTATGTTAACAACAAATGAAGTTCATTTTATAGTACATATGTGGGTTATACCATACTGTTGGGTTATAAAAGTGCTAAGTATTTGTTGTACCAAGTGTTATATAACATATATCTAGATTAACCATTTAACAAGCAAAATATTAAAAGTAAACAAAATAACAAATACAAAACATGTTAGTATCAAACATTAAGGTTTATGTTTAGTTTATACCATACTTGTTCTTATACCATTAGTGTAACATTTTCACCTTAATATAATAAATTTAACTAAACATAATAAAAAAAAGAAACATAAATAATCAAGATTAGAACGTAAATAATATATAAGTTAACTAAGTAAAGGAAATGAAATGAAAGACATAAACAAGATATTAATGAAAGCAAAACGTAAGTATTATGGAAAATATAGAGAGAGTAAGAACATGATCTTGATCTAAAAATTAAAATGCTTAAATGCACGGCAAATGCCTCATTTTATAATCTAAAATTTAAAACTATTGATTTTATAACTAATTATTGAGTGGGTGGCTAACTCTTGACTCGGTGATAATTTTTATTTTCTTGTCTGCTAAAAAAGTCATTAATAATATCATTGATAATATCAGAATTTTTATAGATCCTCATAAAATTCTAGAAAATTATTTCAGCTTTCCAACAAAAAAATTCGGTGCTTTTGGACTTTTAAAACTTCAGATATGAGTTAAACACTAAACAATATTTAGGCTAAAAAATAGATTTTGACTTCTCTGTTGTTGCTAAGATTTGAACATCCAAACAGCAGAATTGAATTTTGCATTTCACATAAATATTTCAGACCTATATCTTAGCTTTTTAACCATAGAAACCAAATTGAAATCCAAGATCTACAACTTCAGATATAACCCAATTATTGAACAGTATTCTAGTTTAAATGAAACTATCATATTTTTTTTTCTAAGTTTAACCTCCTTTTGTTTTCTCAATATCAGTAATTAAACTCATCAATAAATTCTTTGATTTATATGATATGCTTGCAATTAAAATGAACATTTACTATAAATTAAATGTATCTTATAGTATCAAACTTGTTATTATAAAACATGCTTTAGTTAATGAATTATTGACACTTCAGATGCAAAATAATAATATAAAACTTTGATAAAAATATACTTTTAAGTACTAATTGTCAATCACATGTCTCTAGATTCATGAAGTAATCCAAATATCATAAATATTTTAAATAAAGCTCCTACATCAAATTTGATGTTTAAAGAGGTTGTAAAAAAATCAATGAGATGAAAGATATTAAAGAAGAGAGATTATTAGAGTTTTAATATAAAATCATTAATGAAACATCATCTAATAATTTAAAATTTAAAATTAATATGGTTTTTTTATGATTAAATTAGCATGAGTTTAAATTTCAATACCATTATTTTTTAATTAAAACTATAATTTTAGTATAAGGAAGTATAAGGATACCTATACAAGCTTCAATCTTAGAAAAAACTTTGTACTTGATAGGATCTATTATTAATTTCTAACTGGTTATTTGTTATTTTCTAACTGGTTCTTTGTTATTGTATTAAATTCTTGATTATTAAATGACCATGAATATAAATATTACCTTTAAAATTATAATTTTAGTATCAGATAGCATATAGTCTAGATGAATGCAAGTTTGAATTTTAAAAACTTTAATTTAAGATGGTGTATTATAAATTTCTAACTAGTTCGATCTTCACCTCAGACATGAGTTGTTTTATGGCTGAGACTGTTAAGAGCTTTAAAAGCATATTTGTTCATGGGAAGTGATTGTTTATTAAATAGCCAGCTGAGGAGGCTGATGAGAGCTTTAAAAGTTTTAGTTGCTTTGAGCGACCCAATTGTGGAAGTTGGAGTTATGAGCTATTAAAGATCCATAAGCATTCAAGACGACCTTCAACCGTATACAGCCTTCCTGCATTTAATTCACCCTCTCTACGCCTCTCCTCCTCCTTCACTCTCACCGCCTCTAATTAAAGACTGTACCAAGAGACTAATCGTGGCTCTGGTCTTTGGCTTGGCTCGGCTCGGCTCCAAAAATAAATATATTTACACTAGGATAAAAGCTGATGATACTATCATATTGGATATTGTGTGGTAGTGCGTACTCCTAACGCGATCTAGCTGGTGTTAATGTTTTCTACGTCAATTAGGAGGAGCTATATATAAATATAAGCATTGCTTCAACTAATGGTTATTTTTCATTTGTAATTAAATTGTATCTAACTGCAGTAAATGGCACCACATATCGTATAATTATTAACTTCAACAGTTCAAAGTTTGTGAATACGCCCGAACATCAAAATTTTCAGCCCGCTACCAATGCATGACTCAGGGTGGCGAATTGATGTTACTGTATGGTGCATTGAAAAATTCCAGCGCATCGCTATGATTAAATATTAATGGCATGTAGCCACATATAAAGTCTTGTGTCCTGTGTAAAATTATATAAATTTTGAGGCTGCGGGTGTAGTTAAATTAGATAGGTTTTTAAATTATTTTTTAACTATTACTAGTTTAAATTTTATAAATTTAAATCATTAAAAATTTATATAATTATTAATTTTAAAATTTATAAAATTAATCAATTTAATATACCTAAGGTAATTCAAATATCTATATTAATTAAAAAAAACTATATAAATGAAAGAAGGTCAAGGGTGTGCACCAATGACCAAGAAAAGGTTTTCACATCTTAGTCATAATTTTAGGATCAGCTTGGAGCTGTGGAGTCAAAGAGCCAACTTGGAAAGCACGTCATGCATAGGTAGGCTCTTTTGCCTTCAAAGATGCCCTATTAGATTCTTCCTCGCAGTAATGTAACTGACCAAACAACGCAAACTCAGCCCATATAACTACCCAAGCCTTTCACCATATGGATCACATCACTTTAGAGTGAGAAAAGGTTAAAGTTCCTTTGTATAGTAGCTATATGGTCTCCTTTCAAGCACTCCCTTCTCCAAATGGGAGAAAGTCAATCCCAGAGCTTGACGATCCATCAAAGAAGAGAAAGAGGGAAGAGTCGCAAACTGAAGGGATTCTCGAGAAAAGATCAAAACCAGTGAGCACAAAATCGTTCTTTGAAGAAATCGAGCTGCACCGCGAGACTCCATTACCTTTGGAGTGGCAAAGATGCCTCGATATTCAGGTGTTATTACATACCGCATGATTTGTTTGTATCATCATCATACATGTGTGTTTATACCAATATAATAACTCTAGCTAGCAAATATCAAATTATATTAGAATCTTGATCTTTTTATCTGGTTTTTGCATGCAGTCAGGGCAGATACACTTCTATAATACAAGGACCCATAAGAGAACATCAAGAGATCCAAGGAAAAGCCCCGAGCCAGCAAGTCCTGATCATCATATGAGCTTAGATCTTGAGCTAAACCTACCATATGATCAATCACAAAGGAAAAGGTTTGCAAACGACCATATTACAAAGCAGAATTCCGATGGGTCCATCCGAGGTTTGGGTGATTTGTTCAAGGATTATAGCAGAGATAAGGAGACTTCAGGAGGACTAACATGGCGTCCCTCGTGGTTAGCGTCTGAGAGGGATCAGCAAGAGATGGTAGCGACAGTGTGCACAAAGTGCCACATGTTGGTGATGCTTTGCAGGTCCTCTCCCGCCTGCCCTAACTGCAAATTCCTGCATCCACCAGACCAAAGCTCTCCTAAACTATTCAAGTAAAGGCTTAGCCACTTATGTAGTGATGAGGTCGACAAAGATCAAAGCCAAGTTTCAAGTTTTAGGGTTCTATCTATCCGGGAAAACAATCGATGGAGTTCATTAATTCCCTTCATCATCATGGAATTAAAGGCTAAGAAATGACTGTTGAGAGAGAGTATTAGTACGTGGGGGACTAATTAACTTGTATGGTACACAAATTTATGAGAATATACAAATTAACTAAGGGACCCAGTATCTATAATGATCGGTGGTGGTGGTGGTAGAGAAAATTTGGTTAATACCACACACACACACACACACAAAAGGAACTCTTGATTCACCGTGTTGTCTATGCAATTTCGTGGCATGCTTTGGATTTTCCTTTTATACCTGCTAAACATTATTTCTTGGTTTAATTATGGTAGAATTCATTCAATGTTTTTAATTAAAGATTTCCATAATTAAGAACTGCTTCCATAATGTTTCTCTTTTCTTGCTCGGAACTCGGATAGGTCACCATTTCTCTACCATTCAACTTGATGGTGCGCGCGCATACACGTGTATTTTTCCCTGTGCTATCGGTACTGCATTTTGAACCATTATATGTACACAGCTTTTATCACAGTCTCATGCAGATTTGAGCCAAGAAACTATCAAATATCAATCCAAAATGACGACCAAAAAATCCTCGTAGAGACAGAGACCCCGAGTACTTGCTTCAGCATCAGGTCTCCAATAACACCCATATTTCCGATCCAAGTATCTAACATCATGATCCAAAAATTATATAATGTATCAACGTAGCTGGTGCTGATTGGCGGAAATTAGAATAACAAATTCGCATGCATGGTACAGCGAGACATTTTATCCATCGGACGGGGCTGAGAAATGTTGATACGTACTCGGTCAAGTAGCAACTCAGAAGATTAGAACCATGAATCTGATGTTAGGGACATGCATGGTTGCAGGATATCACCCGTGATTCTTTTATGATCTCAACTCCCAGGTGCTGGAACTTAGAAGAACCACACTAAAACTCTCATTTCTCTAGAAACCACGCTTGTTCAACAGAGAAACAAAAAAAAAAAAAGAAGCACGAGGGACCATTTTACAAAACCCCCAAATTAGTGGTTTTGAGTACCTGACAACCTATTCATACATGTTCGATTGACTGGGAAAAGGCTGGATTGTAGAGCAAAGTTCAGCTTCATCGTAACTCAAATCCCATATTTCACTTGAATGTGCCTAATGTGACTAACAGAAGAAAATACTACAATACTGGTTCCCATGTCCAGTGAAACAACAAAGAGGACAGAAGATATTTGGACGATGTATTGAAACTGCTGTGGTTGTGATAGGACTGCACACTATGAGAAAATAAAATGCCTAACCGTAATTCTGGAAAATTCGATAGAGATGTATCAGCCTATTATTATGCATGTCGTTGCTTGTGCTGTGGATTTGAAGGAAATGGCAATGGATGCAATTTCCAGGCAGGTGATGGTTAATTTCCAGATGGTTTCAGTCTGAAACTTGCCATAAAGACAATTGTTGGAAAAGAATAATGGGGTTTGGTAATTAATTTATAAAAACAAAGCTAAAAAACAAGAATAAAAATGAGAGGAATGATATTTTTATTAAGAGTTTTTTTATAAGATAAAGCTTTATAGCTCTTTTCTATGTTTCTTTATATTTGTGTATTATACTTCTGATTATAAGTGAAGGATAGAGTCAATAAAATTAAGAAGTTATTTCATGCAGATCTCTTTATCAAGAACTCCATTAAGAAAGACATTAAAAATATCAAACTGATAAATCTTCTAATCACACAAAACCACAGTGGAGAAGATTAATTTAATGGTCACCTGTTTGATAAAAAGACTATTTAAAATTATATAAAGACTTATGCAATCTACACACATGAGAGGGAATGAAAAAATCAATAAAATCTGTAAGTTGTTTCATATAGACCTCATCATCAAGAACTCTATTAAGAAAGATATTTTGATTATTAAGCTAATAAGTCTTTCTATCATACAAAACCATAATGAAGAAGATTAATTTAACAGTCACCAGCTTGATAACATGATTAAAAGTTTCAGAGTAATCAATACCTTCTTATTAAGTAAAACCTCTAGTAATTAGGTGCGTCTTATACCTCTTAATGGTGTCATCAACCCACCATTTTATCTTGTACACTCACCCACTATCAACAACATTTATTGAAGGATAAAAAGGAACCAAGGTCTAAGTTGCGTTAATGCACAAGGCCTAAATGTACTTGCACATAACACCATGCCAAATCTCTTACTTGTTAGCATAAAAAAAGTAATGGGTTTATGGGTAGAAGGAGACATTACTCGACAAATTATAGCATCAGTGGTGGTTGTAAATGCTATTAACAGTGTTGTTTTTGGTTGCCAAGGATGGAGGATCATGGGATATTGATGGGTAGCAGGTCAAGGGGGAGAAAAGCATGCACCTATAAGCTATTGGAGAGGATATGAAGAGATAAAAAAGTTGCAAATCGATTGGAAAACCTAGAAATAGGCTAGATTGCATAAAATAAAATAAAAAACATGTAGCGGATTCAGTCTTCTTTACAATAATAGACCTAAAAGAATGAACTTCTGTAGGAAAAGAATTTGTTCCTGTACAATGATCATTAGAAAAATAAACAAATGGTAATAGTATAGCACAACTGGGTGGCGATGGAATGGTTATAGACCTAGTAAGCAAGTGTTAGATTTGAGGGGGTGCGATAGGTGATAGGTAAGGGTGTTGGTTTGGTGAGTTTATGAGGCAGTAGGCTGAAAGTTTTAGGAAGGATTCAAGGTTAAGATGTGTGTAGGTTCTAGTTATGTTATCTGTTCAGAATTTGCAAGAGAAAACACATCATCATGAAAACAAACATGACGGGAGATATAAAGGCGTTGAAATGCTAAATCAATACAATGACAACCAAGATGAGAAGAACTATATCCTAAAAACACACATGGAGAGGAGTGAAAATCCAACTTATAAGCATGATATGGATGTTAAAAAAAGAAATAAAGATATCCAAAAGTACGTAGAAAATCATAAGCCCTGTTTGTTTGCTAAGTAGTAGTTTTCTTTTGAAAAGCGAATTCCAAAAAAGTAAATTCTAGGAAAGTGAATTATTTTTTGATATTTGATACTATAATGAAAAATAAGTTAGAAAACACTTTCTAGTGTTTGGTTATGTCATGAAAAATGAGCTGAAAAATAAATTATTAATATTTTATTTTTTTCAAGTTTATTAAAATAATAAAAAAATCTTACAAATTAAAATGTTGAATGAGAATGAAATTGAAAAAAATAATATCATAAATTATCTCAAATAAAATAAATAATAATCAAAATAATAGAGATCAAATCTAACAAATAAAAAAAATTGAATATGAAGAAATTAAAATAATAATAATAATTACCATTTCATAAATTATTTCAAATAAAATAACTATCAATCAAAAGAATGAGGATCAAATTTTATAGATAAAAAAATATAATAAGAAAAAAAGCAAATAACAATTATAAAAAAAAGACCAAAGTTAATATAAAATCCAAATTCTAATGGATGAGATTGAAAAACAAATATTCAAAACAACAAACAATATATATATATATATATAACAATTAAAATTTTGAGGACCAAATTTGATATAATTAGCAAATAATATGACATTTCTAAATTTTTCACCACTTTCATAAAATATTTTTAGCCTAAAATAAAAGGAAAATACTTTTCTAAAAACTAAGCTAATTTTATTTTTCTAAAAACTATTTTTTGTTAATCAAGATTTCTAATGACAAACAAATAAGAAAAATTTAGAAAGTGGTTTCCCAAACGAGACAATAATAAGGAGTACAATGAAATAGATACTCAAACAAATATTTATTTTGAAGGATAAGAGTAGGCATGTGATTAATAAGATATATTAAAGATTCAAGTGCATTGTTTCACAATTGTAACCATGCATTACATTATCCTAGAAGGGTAAAGCTGGTTTCAATAATATATCAATGACAACACACAACGGTGTCATTCTACTTATAGGTATGAGGAAAAATTAAAGAGTGATGAATACCAATAGTTTAAAGGAATTGATTTAACTTATGATATTTACCATCTTAATCATTTTAAACAGATTTAATTTTACATGAAAATTAATGCTCAATAAGTGTTTAAAAATGATGATGGATTTTGCAACAAGAGGATAATACTATACATGTTTGGTGTGCATATAAATGAAGATAAAGAAAGTAACCAAAACCATCAGAAGAAAACATAGGGGTAAGGCCCCAAACGTCGCTAAATATTAAATCAAGTGGGGTAATAGTTTTGTGACCCATAAGGTCGCAACTAAAGATGCGACAACTTACCTAGTGGACAAGTTTGACATTAAGCAAAAGAACATCTCAAAGTACAAACTATTTTATTTTTAGAAACTAACAAATTTAAAAAATAAAAAGTAGAATGACCTAATTAACAATGCCAGAGATCAATAGTCACGGAGATGCAAGGAGATCAATAAGGGATTAATGTGCTAGAAGACTCAGATAGGACATAGACCATTATTACTCTAAATGAAAAAGAGCACAACCTTAGTGATGAGATCCTTGACATAAAATACAAATGCGTGAAATTAAAAGTAAACATTATTATTATGATAAAATTTTTGAACAAAAAATAGTGGTTTTGTAATGTATGACATATGAAGAATATTATATAATTTAAAAATGTGTTTTGGGGAATGCAACGTGGTATGTCCAGTATGTAATATGGCAAGGCCTTTACCTTCACTAATATGCAAATGATCATTACTAAAATAAGATTAAAAATCGATTAAAGTTGTAACGTTAGGTGTAACGTGTTGGTTTGTGTTGGTGTTTGAGAATCAAGTAACACCACAAATGTTCCCAACAACAAGGTGGGTAGAGGGTTAACACGACCAAAAGATTGATACTTTTTTCCAAGTGTAGGAGTATCGAAGTAATAAATAACTCGACAAGACCGGGGTCGAACCATAGGGAGGTTAATTGTATAAATTATAGATAACAATAATATAACAGCAACAACAATAACTACAACAATAATACTAAACTACTAGAAATTTGCTAAATAGCAACAGATTTATCGATGAAATCTTTCTGTCCGTAATTCAGTTGGTAACTACCAATGAAAAATTTCTGTCAATAGTTACCAACTAAATTACGGATAGAAACATTTTCATTATAAAAAAATAGGTAGCTGACATGGAGATTTTGGAGGGTTATTTTTTCAGATGGAATCACCGACGGATTCAAAAAGACAGGCCGTACAACGATTGCTGTTTATATTATCAACAAATTCACTAACGGATTTGAAATGGCAGATCTGTACGGTGAGGTGTTGATTGTTCCATCAGAATCATTGACAGTTTCATCGATGAATTTTCTATCGGTAAAACCACCGGGAAAAGTTAATACATGTACACACTGCCAACCCTCTCCTCCCCTATTTCTCCTTCTTCTTCCTAATCCCAACTCCCCTCATCCATAAACAACCTGCCCCCCATCCCCTCCAAACAAAAATCTCCCTCATCCATAAACATCTGTGTTCTGATTTACCAATGAATTTTATCAATTGATTAGTACTCAAAAGTGCATTTTTATCATGGTTTTATATCATCATTTTGCACTTGAAGTATCAATAACTCCTTAACTAAAGTATGTTTTATAATAATCTATCTAATAATATAAGATACCTTTAATTTGTGGTAAATGTCCATTTTAAATGCAGGCCTATCACATAAATGAAAGGATTGATTTATTATTATTGTTATTATTATTATTATTATTATTGTTATTGTTATTATTATTGTTGTTGTTATTTATAATTTGTACAATAACCTCCCTGTGGTTCGACCCTGGTCTTGCCGGGTTATTTATTACTTCGACACTCCTGCACTTGGGAGAAGACATCAATCTCTTTGTCGTGTCATCAATTTTTGTAAGTAATTCTTTCTTTTTAAATCTTAACATTTAATTAAATATCATTTTTATTATTTTTTTAGTATATGTATTTTGTTAGTAAATGTACATGTTTTATTGTTATTTCTCAAACAAACTTGTAGTATATGAATGTATAATTCTATACTTGTTATGGTTTGTTTTAGATTTTATAAGAATGTATTTGTTTGTAAATTGCTAAAACGTTATGGAACTAAGTATATGTGCTGTTTTGAAATAATTACTTATTGAGTCTGTTCAAAGTTTTGTCAATGGTATAGCGGAGTGGTAATTTCTGTAAATTTATATATTTTAATTTGTATGGATGTTGATAAATGATAATGAATATTTAATATTTATAAGAAGTTATGATTGGTTTGTTGGATAATCTCGAGGTAAAGTAATATTTTTGTAAGTTTATTTACCTAACTTAGTTAATTAATACATTATGTCATCATAATTTTATAGAGGTTCGATATAAATCATGGATGATCATTCATGGATGTATTGAGATTCACCCCAAGGATTGTGGAGGATGGATTATTGTAATGGGGTTCAGGGTTTTATTAATTTCACAACATCTATTCTTAGAAATTTTACTAGATGTGGTATTAGGTGTCGATGCAGGAAGTGTTAAAATAAAAGGTATCTACATCCAGATGTTGTAATGATGCATCTAGATGTTGTAATGATGCATCTTCTATATAAAGGGTTTATTGAGAATTACCAATGCTGGTATGCACATGAAGAAGTATATGTTAGTGAGAGGAGAATGGAAGAAACAGTGGTTGGGTCTACTTCTAGTGTTAGCAACAAGAATGACAATATTAATCCTTATAGAAACAAGGTTATGGATGTAATGAGAATGAAACAAGGTAATGTCAGTCAATGTCCAATCATAGAAGAAGAACCTAATGTAGATGCAGTTAGGTTTTTTGATTTGTTGAAAGATTCTGACAAACCATTATGGCATGACTACATGAACCATAGTAAATTATCAGTCGTAGCATAGGTGTTCACCATTAAGTCAGAGCACGGGTTGAGTGAGGCCAAGTATGACAAGATTATTGATTGGAAAAGAAGCATTTTACTTGAAGAGAACAACCTGGAAGAGAACTTCTATACTCTGAAGTCCATGATGAAACCCCTTGATTTAGGATACCAGAAAATTGATATGTGCCCTAACTTCTGCATGTTATACTACCTTGAAAATGCTGAGATGATAGAGTGCATGACATGTGGGCATTCCCATTACAAACCTAGAACTTGTAGGGAAAGGACTTTAATGGCATTTAAAAAACTTAGATACTTCCCGATCACACCTAGACTGCAGAGGTTATTCATGTCACCAAGGACTATTGAGCATATGACATGGCACCAAGCACACCATGTGGTTGATGGAGTGATGGTTCATCCTTTTGATGGCGAAGCATGGAAATGCTTTAACAGTATTCATCCTCACTTTTCAGCTGAATTAAGGAATGTGCATCTTAGGTTGTGTGTAGACGGATTCAATCTATTTGGTTCATTTGTTGCTCTTTATTCTTGTTGGTTGGTCATACTCATAGTTTATAACTTGCCACCGGGAGTTGTATTAGGCCAGAGTTCATGTTTTTATCTATTATCATACCCGGTCTAAACAGCTCGGGATGGAATATAGATGTTTGTCTTCGACCGTTGATTGATGAGTTGGTGTAGTTGTGGTCCTCCGAAGCTCTGACTTATGATATATCAATGAAATTAAATTTTCCTATAAGGGCAGCTTTGATGTAGACTATCAATGATTTTTTAGTTTATGGAATGCTTTTTGGTTGGAGCACGCATGAGAAACTCGCATGTCCGTACTGCATGGAAAACAACAAGGCATTCACACTAGCAAATAGAGGCAAAGTTTTTTTTATTGTCACCATTGCTTTTTGCCACTTAATCACAAGTACAGAAAGAACAAAAAAAATTTCTTTGTTGGCAAGTTGAAAAGATTTTGCATCCCCGCGTCTTTCTGGTGAAGAATTGCATGATGTTGTCTCAGAGTACGGTGACATTGTGTTTGCCTTCAATTAGGTAAACAAAAGTTTCTTTGTTTTGCTTTCACCCATAATTGGGTAAAGTGAAGTATCTTTTAAGAAATTCCTTATTGGAAGACCAATTTGCTCTGCCATAATCTTGATGTCATGCTGACTCGACTAAAAGATTAATATCTTCTCCCAAGTGCAGGAGTGTCGAAGTAATAAATAACCCGGCAAGAATGGGGTCGAAACACAGGGAGATTAATTTTATAAATTATAGACAACAACAACAACAACAACAACAATAAAGAAAAAGGAGAAGAAAAAGAAAAAGATGAGAATTTTGAGATAGAATATTAATGTAAGGATTAAGCAATGATCATAATAAATATTATGGTTAGAGGTTTCACTAATGGTATGTCAAACAAGTATAGTATGAACTCTTATTATTCAATTGGAAACCACACACAAAGGAGGTTCCAATTGGATTATAGATTGTTAACATGATTACATTTGTCATCTTATTCAATTAATGCTAATACTTGTAAATTTTATCAAGCATTCATGATTATAACTTATGTTAACAACAAATCAAGTTCCTTTCATAGCTCAGGTGTCGGTTAAACCATACAGTATGGGCTATGAAAGTGCCAAGCATTTGTTGTACCAAGTGTTATACAACATAAATCAAGATTAATCATTTAACAAGCAAAGTATTAAAAGTGAACAAGATAATAAATATAAAATATGTCAGTATCAAATATTAAGATCCATGTTGAGTTACTTAACAAGCAAAGTATTAAAGATGGAACAAGATAACAAATATAAAACATGTTAGTATCAAACATTAAAATCCATATTACGTTTATACTATATTTATTCTTACACCATTGGTGTAACCTTTTCACCTTCACATAATAAACTTAGCTAGACATAATGAAAGAAAGAAAAATAGATAAAAAAAAATATGAACATAAATAAGGTAAAAGTTAACTAAGTAAAGGAAAGGAAATGAAAGGCATAAACTTGATATTAATGAAAGCAAAGCATAAGCAATACAAAAAATACAAAGAGAGAAAGCAAGAGCATGATCTTGATCTAGAAACCAAGATGCTTAAATGCATGGCAAATGCCTCCTTTTATAGGCCAAAATTAGAAACTATTGATTTGATGACTAATTGATGAGTAGGTGGCCAACTCTTGACTTGCTGACAATCCTTATCTTCTTTTGTTTGCCCAAAACATCATTGATAACATCAAAATTGGAACCACTTGAAAACATGAAAGTTGTAGGAAATTATCTTAGCTTTCTTATGTAAAACATTCAGATCATTTCAACTTCTAGAACTCCAGATATGGCCAAAATACTGAACAATGCTCAGGCTAGAGGACAGGTTCGAACTTCTTTGTTGCTGCTCCAAGTTGAACTTAAAAATGACCTTTTTAGATCTTGGGCTTCATGAAAGTTGTAGCTTATGTCTTACCTTTTCATCCATATAAAGTAGACCTAAATATGAGATCTACAGCTCTAGATATGATCCATCTCTTTGTCCTTTCAATTTCAATTCTTAAATTTATCAATCAATTCATTCATTTATGTGATAAACTTACATTTAAAATGAACATTTATCATACATGAAAGGTATCTTATATTATTAGATATATTATTATAAAATATGTTTTAGTTAATGAGTTATTGATACTTCAAGTGAAAAATGATGATATAAAACCTTGATAAAAATACACTTTTAAGTATCAATCACATGCACATTAAAAAGAGCATGTTTGAGAACATTTTCAACACTATCATAGATGTGAATGAGAAGACAAAGGACAACATCAAAGCTAGATTAGATATAGCTTTATGTTGTAACTATAAAAATATGGAGTTAGTTTATGATGAGTCATGGGTTGCAAAACCAAAAGCAAGCTTCGTGTTAGAGAAAAACGCACAACTGCTAGTTTACAAATGGCTTAAGAGTCTATGTTTTTCAGATGGACATGCATAGAACATATCATGACTAGTTAATATAGAGGACTGCAAATTGTATGGAATGAAGAGTCATGACTACCACGTATTTATGCAAACATTCATCCCATTAGCTTTTCGTGATTTGTTGTCAAAGGGAATATGAGATACACTCATGAAGACCAGCAATTTCTTTAGAGATATATGCTCCAGCAAGTTGAATGTTAATCACTTTGAGAGGTTTCAAACGAATATCGTCGAAACACTACACAAACTTGAGATGGTATTCCCTCCATCATTTTTTGACTCAGTGAAGCATCTTCCTATACAGTTACCGTTCGAGGCAAAAGCTAGAGGACCAGTCCAATATAGATGGATGTATCCATTCAAATGGTTAGATATTATAGTTGTAATGTAATTCATATATAAAAGTATTTTATATGTTTTTTTAATTAAAAATACTTGATTAATATTTCAATGCAGGTACTTGTTTAATCTCAAGAAAAAGCTTAAGAACAAGGTGTATGTTGAGGCTTTGATATGTGAGGCCTATATTATTGAGAAGATCTCAACATTTATCTCGTACCATTTTTAACCTCATCTGAGAACGAGAATCAATTGTGTTCCTCGGCATGATGATGGTGGTGAAGTGCCTTCTAGTGGGAACTTGTAAATATTCTCTAATACTGGACGACCTACATCTAAAAATACTGTAAGAGGAAGATATTTGTCAGAAATAGAATTCAAACAAGCACACAACTATGTTCTATTTAACTATGATAATCTAAAACCTTTTATTCAGTAAGTTTATACCAATTAAACTTTGTTAGAAGTATATTGTTAATTATATATTGTAATATAATACACACATTATCATATGCAGACAACATCAATAATATTTGCTTTCCAATAACTCACAGCTGACCGAATCCCAAATCTTTCAATTACAAGATGAGCAGTTTGCCACGTGGTTCATAACACATATAAGCATCGTTACACAAATTGCGATGAAGGAGATGACATTTCAATTGATGATGATGAAGAATAAAATTCTAACTAACTACCAAAATGGAGCCCATGTAAAACCTTTTTTATTTATTTATGTAATTTAGATTATAGATGATATATTTTGAAACACAAAATATTTATTACTTGAAATAATTAGTTGAAATGCCACAATTAGAAAATAATTACTTGAAATAATTATTGATCATGGATGATATATTTTGTAACATGAAATAATTACTTGAAATGCCACCACATCTCTGACAGCCACACCGACAGCCTTAAGTCCGTCGGCATTTAACAGAGAGTTAAAAAATAATTACTTGAAATGTCATCACATCATTGATGGCCACACCAACAGCCTTAAGTCTATCAGCATTTCATAAAGAGTTAAAAAATAATTACTTGAAATGCCACCACATCACCGATGGCCACGTCGACGACCCTAAGTCCGTCGACATTTCATAGAGAGTTCAAAAATAATTACTTGAAATGCCATCATATCATCGACGGCCACACTAATGGTCCTAAGTCCGTCGGCATTTCACAGAGAGTTTAAAAATAATTACTTGAAATGCCACCACATCATCGATGGCCACACTAACGGTCCTAAGTCGATCGGCATTTCACAAAGAGTTCAAAAATAATTACTTGAAATGCCACCACATCATCAACAGCGACACCGATGGTATTAAGTCCGTCAGTATTTCATAGAGAGTTTGAAAATAATTACTTGAAATGCTACCAAATCATCAATGGCCATATCAACGGAGTGAGGTTCGTTGGAATGTTGGCGGCGGATCAATTTTACCGACAAACTTATCAATGGACCACGCACATTTCAAAGTGTTATGCATTAAATGCATCTCTGATTGCATCATATTATCGATGGACCACGAAAAATATGGAGGGACATTAAAAATTTTGGTGCGAAACTCAAAATTTACCGATGGATTTTTACACCTCACTGACAAAATAAATTAAAAATAATAATTAATTTTATATCCGTAGGTAAAACTAGGATATGACCATCGGTGAATCCGTCAGTAATTCTTCGGTAAAACTAGCATATAAGTGCTCTTGACCGCCTCTTCAATTCATTTTCTCTTCTCCTTAGTTTTTTACCATTCTTTTCCTCTCTGTGCTGCTCTCCATTTTTCATCGGCAATCTTAAGCATTTTTTGTCGTGAATCTCCATCAATTTTGAAAGTTAGTATTTCTTCTTTTTCATTTTACTTTAATGGTTTTTTTTGCTATTTTTTTATTTTTTTTGTTTTGGTGTATTTTTGTAAAGTAGATAAATTCTATAGTTTTTTTTTTTTACATAATTCATTGCTAAAGTCTATAGTTTTTCTTTTTTAATTTATTGAATATTTTTATTGTTGTTTTGGCATAATTAGTATTAGTTAATTTGTTGAATATTTATTGTTAATGTTGAATTTACCATAGAATTGACTTGAATGTTTTTTTTTTAATTTATTTTTTTGTTGTATTCGTATAATTATTGAATAATTTGTTGAATTGTAAATCTTAATGTTGAATTTATCTTAGGAATAGTAATTGAATATGTTGGAATAATTATTAATTTTACTTTATTATCGCATGATTTGGGTTTAATTTTTTCCATTTATTTTGATTGTTATTCTAGAGTTTTTTTTAAATTTATTGTTTTGTTATATTGGCATAATTATTGAATTGTAATTTTTAATGTTGAATTTACCTTAAGATTAGGAATTGAATATGTTGGAATAATTAGTATAGATTGGGTAAATTGGTTGTGGCTATTGTTAATATGTGCAAGTTTGTGGATTTAGGTAGTATCTAATATAGGGGAGGTGTTGTCAAATTTTTTTTAACATTTAAATTTAATTATATAATTATTTGTATAAAATTATGTGGATGCGTAGAACGAAAACCAGAGGTGGTTGCAGCTAGTTCGTTTAGCAGCGATGATGATATCTCCTTAGTTGCTTATGAAGAAGAGGCACCTACACCACCTGCGCCGTCAACCGATGCAGCCTTTTCCAACGCTACTTCACAGCGCAAAAGCGGCGTGCCTTCATAGCGGAATGAATTTACCCGCCAGTACAAGGCATAGTGGAAGGATGACTTTTCAATGTAAGTTTGTTAAGGTTTTAGTTTTTTTTTTAAATTACAACATAATTTATGAAATAATTAGTATTGAATTTATTTCATTTATTTTCAGGTTCACAGACATTGAAGTTGCCCGAGTAATATCATTGGCATTTAAATTTTTGATGGAGATTCCATTGTTTCAATGGAGTTAGATATCCAAGCATCTTGAATGGATGCCTCAAATCAATGCATGATTTAACAAGTTGGAGGTTGATATTAATTTATAATTTTCAGCTTAATAATATAATTATAAATAAATTATTATTTTTATTTAAACTTATTCATTCATACACAGTACAAATTCTGCTAGGACAATGAGCATAATACTGTTGTGAGAAGGGTGTGGGAAAATCATGCAGCAACTAGATAAGATCGAAAACAATTCAAGATTTTTTTAGACAAAAATTAATGTTTTGAAATGTAATTTTTGGTTGCGTGAGGTAGGTTGCATGATTTTTGGTGATGCATAAAAAAGGCAAAAAAAGCCACGAGGGATAGGGGTTTCCAAGGCTAGAACGATGTTGCGGTTTGAAGGGATTTCAAACTGATATATATCCAGAAAGATATATGGTCGCAGTATATTGAGCACGTGACATCTGAGTGGTTCACACAACGCTCACGATCTAATGCTGGCAACCAGAATTAGCCAATTTATGGCAGGGTGACAAAGCACACTGACGGCTCCATTCTATTTACTGCACATGCGGAGCAGATGGTAAGATTAATTTAAATGAAATATATCATTAAATTCAGTTTTTGTTAATATATCTTTTTTTTTACTATAGGCTGTGTCTCTTGGACGTGAGTCGAGCCCGATGGAGCTATTTGTGGAGATGCACGTGCGAAGTTAAGACCGCCAAAAGGGGGTGCAACAGGTCGTTGATAATCGTGCTCAACATTTATGGTATGTTTATTCAACCATTTCATTTTGTAAGTTATTATGTTTATTGAATTGAATATGATGATTACTTTTTTTATTTTTTTTTTATTTTCAAGAGACCTATAATAATCGGTTGAGGAAGAGATACAGGGAAAATATTTTAAACCATCCAAAATTTGATCTGGATTTGTGGATGAAGGTTGGCTCGTCAGGTAGACCTGATAAAAATCAGGTTTACGGGCTCTCCAACACTACAGTCGACAACTTGCGGTCGATTCGTAGTGTTTCAACCATTGGGAACTCCTAATCAATATCAAACTCCAAATTTAAAGAGTTCAAGGCCTTACAACAACACACGACTCAACTCACCGAGAAATATGACCACCTATTAGCGGAGTACGTGTAACTCAAAGCGTCTCAAGCGCAACAAAAAGCGGAGTATGAACAACAAAAAGCAGCTTACAAACAACTCCACAAAATGGTTATGAACATGGCAAATATTGAAGCATGTGCATTGAATCCTTTTTGGCCGTATAACCACCAGCCTCCTCCAGGATCTCCAGCTCCTCCTCCAGCTCCACCTTTATATTAATTTGTAATAAACATTATTTAACTTTAAAACTTCATTTAATATTTTTTTTTGAAACATATTCAGTTTGTAATGAATATTATTTAACTTTGTTTTTTTAATATAAATTTTATTTGCATAATTGGTTTGTATTACAATTAATTTATATAGTTTTATATTGTATATCCTAAATAATTTTAAAAAAAAATTAGAAAAAAAATACTAATGATTTTATCGATAGATTCATTCGATCAGTATTTTAAATACTCACTAGTCGACTTGCCGACAGAATTACTCCGTCAGCATTTAACAGTAGCTGCCACACTTATTAATGAATTTATAGATGGATATATTCAGTCGGTATTTCATACACTCATCGACAATCTTATTGACAGTTAGTTTGTATCGGTAAATCATAAAATCACTAACGGAATACAAATCCATTGATATATTTCAAGCAGGAATCTTTCTTTTTGGCGCATAAATTCTGTTTATAAAACCATCAGCAAATGGTTTTTTTTTTGCCGACGGATATAGTGATAAAATGTTGAATCACCGACGAAAGGTAACCCGACAGACATAATTCATCAAGGATGATGTCGGTAAAAAAATCATCGATGAACTTCTAATCACACACCTACAGAATTTTTCCATCGATAAAACTATGAAATCTTGTAGTAGTAGTAGTAATAATAATAAAGAACAACAAGAAGAAGTTGATGAGAACTTTGAGATAGAAGATTAACGTAAGGATTAAACAATGATAACAACAAATGTCAAGTTTAGAGGATCCACTAATGGTATGTTGAAAAAATATAGTATAAACTCTTATTATTCAATTGAAAATCACACACAAATGAGGTTCCAATCAAAATATAAATTGTTAATATAATTACATTAGTTATCTTATTTGGTTAATGCTAATATTTATAAATCTTGTTAAGCATTCATGATTATAACTCATGTTAACAACAAATCAAGTTCCTTTCATAGCTAAGGTGTTAGTTATACTATACAGTATAGGCTATAAGAGTACCAAGTATTTGTTGTACCAAGTGTTATACAACATAAATCTAGATTAACCATTTAACAAGCAAAGTATTAAAAGTGAACAAGATAATAAATATAAAATATGTCAGTATCAAATATTAAGATCCATGTTGAGTTTACACTATACTTATTCTTACATTATTAGTGTAACCTTTTCACCTTGACATAATAAACTTAACTAGATATAAAAAAAATAAAAAGAACAAGAACATAAATAAGATAAAATTTCACTAAGTAAAGGAAAGAAAATGAAAGGCTTAAACTTGATATTATTGAAAGCAAAACTTAAGCATTACAAAAATACAAAGAGAGAAAGTAAGAGCATGAACTTGATCTAAAACCAAAATGCCTAAATGGATGGCAAATGCCTCTTTTTATAGGCTAAAATTCAGAACTATTGATTTGATGACTAATTGATGATTCGGTGGTCATATCTTGACTTGGTAACAATCTTCATCTTCTTATTTAAATAAAACATCATTGTTAATGTCATAATTTTGACACAACCAAAAGACTGATGTCTTCTCTCAAATGCAGAAATGTCAAAATAATAAATAACCCGGCAAAACTAAAGTTGAACTACATGGAACTTAATCATATAAATTGTAAACAACAATAATACAAAAATAATAATAATAACAGTAGTAGTATTACTACTACCACTAATAATAATAGTAATAGTAATAGTAATAGCAATAGTAATAGTAATATGATAGTTTTGAACTTCTTTGTTGTTACTATAATTTGGACTTAAAAATGACTTTTTAAAATCTTGGGCTCCATATGAAAGTTGTAGACCTATATCTTACCTTTCCATTCATATAAAGTAGACCTAAATCTGAGATCTACAGCTCTAGATATGATCTAATTACTGAACAATGTTCTGGTTTGGACTGTACCGACATCTCTTTTCTAAGTTTGGTCATCTCTTAGTCCTTTCAATTTCAATTCTTAAACTAATCAACCAATCCTTTTATTTATGTGATAAACCTATATTTAAAATAAACATTTACCATAAATTAAAGGTATCTTATATTATTAGAGATGTTATTATAAAACGTGCTTTAATTAAGGAGTTATTAATACTTTAATTGCAAAATGATGATATAAAACTTTGATAAAAATACACTTTAAGTACTAATCACACTCTCCAACTAGATTATTACTTGTCCTTAGTAATCAAAGTGTTAAAATAGAAAAACAATTTGCAAATTCCATAAAGTAAGGTATTCATTATTCAACTTCCATTAATCTATCTAGATAAACAAACTCTCATTAAATTTATATATTTGCTTAATACCTCTTAAAAAAGATAATAATAAACTTTTTTTTATGCTTAATATATCAACATATAGTTATGAGGCTTTTCTTGGAAGAAAAAAAAAATTTTGTTCTAATGTTTAAGGTTATCTTTCTTGGGATGAGATTATTTATTTATTATTTTCTCTTCTTTTTTCTTATTTTTTTTAATATATATACATATAACTTAAAACATCATGCATCTTTAACCCATGTAACAAGTTTTCAACTAATGACTTTCAGACCAGTTGGTCTTAGGGCATTAGGTATTGAGATACCTCTACGAGTTTAGTACCTTAGGTTGCAGATATTGATATGTAGATAATGCAATGTTTGATTCTTTTAAGCTTTTCTCCTTAACCCACATGTAACAAACGCTGGGTCAATAGCTCCCAAGTTAGTTGACTTTAGAGTATTAGGTGTTAAAACACCCTTTCAGGCTTAATTTATTAGGTCAGGAGGCTACGGAACCAAACTTATTTATATTTTTATTATCAACATTTTATTTTTATTTTATTTCTCTTTTTTTTTCAAATTATATGCTATCTCTTTCCCTTAGTTGTTACCTTTAATAAAAGAACATAAATAATATAATAATTCAATGTATAACCCACAATCATATGTTAAAGTGTATGTGTAAAAATTAAAGTTTAAGAATACATGTTAAATAGGTATATGAACAGAATCAAGTGATAATAATACGAGAGTTTATAAACCTTAATATTTCAAGAAGTATTATAATAGACCTTGTTATGAATATTACAAATAACCATTGAAAAATGTTAATTAAGATACATCTCAAGAGTTAATGAAATGCCTTTTTACTTTGCTATCTTAGTAACAACAGTTTGCAAATGGTTTATGAAAAAGAAAACATAATTATTTTTGTTTTTTAAATATCAACTACCACCCTCTTCCCCCAACCAAAATGAGACATTATCCTTAATGTCTTAAGGTAGAAAGATAGAGTATAGAAGACATCACCTGAAACACCAAATATTGACAAGCCTAAAACACATTTAAACAATTATAAGAAATAAAAAAACACAATAATAAAACCAAAAGACATGAAGATTCACAAATAAAGACTCAAATTTAATCTAAGCTTTTTATGACTTTTCTTAGATGATCAATTTATGTGATTCATGAAAGGATCAATTGCAAGAATGAAAGATTGTAGTTGGTTAATTAAAAGTATTCAGCAGTAGCAGCAAAGATTATGATTTATCATGCTGAAGATGTTAGAAATTTTTGTTCCACAGCATAATAAGAAACAACAACAACTTATCATAATAACCATTAAGGTTTAACAATCTTATAGGTTTATGGTGAATATACAGTTGGGCCTAAGAGGAAATATAAAAGATCTCTTCCAATGTGCCTAGACCACCTAATAAGGCAATAAAGGCATCAACATGGTTAAATATTGCATTCATTCAAGTAGACATTATGGAGACCTGTATTTCATCTCTAATTGTTTTTCCAATGATGTCTCTTTGTGGTAAAGCTTTGGGAACGACCTTCAAAACTTGATTACCTCCTAAAAATACAGCTATTGACACACTTTCCATTAACCCAAAACTGTCTCCCCCTTCACTAAATGAATCTTTATTTTAGCTAGCATCGAATCAAGATGACTTGCTAATTTTAAAAACTCATTTTCCTTCCTATAATTAGATCCACCGAAAACACAAACATTTCTTATGTGATGACCTGAGGAATTTGCCATTTCTACACACTTTTATATTTGTTGAATGTATGGGTTGAGTAGAAATGAAGGGAAGGAAAAAAGGATTTTATATATGAAAAATTAAAAAGGCAATCATATCACTTATATATATGCTATCTGGAGTCTCACACACATTCTCTTTTTATTTATTTATTTTTGAAAAAGCATGTGTATGTATAGATAGTTGTGATTGTGACTCACATCTTTTCTTGGTTTTATGTCCATGAACGGTTTAAATGCCCTCTATGGGTCGGAGATAGGCTTCCCATCTAGTTTTTTTAAAAAATAGCAAACAAGGTCTTTTTTAGTCAGATTCCCAAGACTAAGTTGATCATGTTCTTAATGAAAATGGGGCCATAAATCATAAATTAAATGATGTATATCTCTAATGGGATGCGTCTCAAGAGTTAATAGAAAATTATCTAAAAACTCCTTACTCTGGTCATCCTTAATGAATTGTATTTTATCTTCATAGTTTATAGATACAATTTCTAAAGAATGACATTATGCATTACAAGTCTATCTAGCATATCAATGACAAACTTTTAGTTGTTGTGCATGACGTTTCTTTGCAAAAATATTTTTACCTGTTCCAGGCATGTGTGAAATGATAGAATTAGAGGACTCTCCTAATAATCAAACCTTTGCTTCAATCAACCAGCAAATATCTTCAGGAATTTCATGATTCCTTAACAATATTAATCTTGCACATCTAGCACGGTAAAGTTTTGTAATTGTATTCTAAGACCGAGCAGGAAAATACTTTCTCATTTTTTCAAGATTAGTGTCAATTTTCAAATGAGAATTAGAAGAGAGATTCAAAGAATTGCACAAATATAGACACAAATATTAGTTATTATTGGAAACTGAAAGAACCGACTTAAGTCATGGAGTAAAGTTGTCCGCAATTTGACTAGGCTAAGAGAAACTAGCAAAAATCACTCAAAAACAATGTGAGGAAAAAAAATCAATCTTTATATATAGGATCCCCCAATTCAATAGAGTTATTTTCAACTAAAAAATTATCAAACTAAACTTTCAAACGATGTTCATTTACCTTGAAAACATTGTCATTCTTTAGATTCTAGATATTACAGGCCCTATATAGATACACATGTTTCATAATAAAAGGACTGCTCCATCTTGATCTTAGTTTTCCAGGAAATAAATACAATTGAGAATTATAAAGTAAGACTTTTTAATTAACATTAAATGTTTTTCTCAGTATTTTCTTGTCATGAAACTCTTTAATTCTTGCTTTATAAATTCTTAAATTTTTATATGCTTCATTTCTTATTTCCTTAAGCTCATTTATTTGTAATTTTTACAGTTGGCTAGCATTATCAAGATTTGAATTGAAAGCTTTAATAGCCCAATAAGCTTTATGTTCAAGTTCCACAAGTAAGTGATAAGGTTTTTCATAGATTAGTCTATAAGGTGACATACCTAATGATGTTTTATAAGCAATTTGATAAGCTTAAAGTGCATCATTAAGTCTTAAAGACCACTCTTTCCTATTAGAGTTCACTGTTTTTTCCAAGATATGTTTGATCTCCCTATTAGCAATATCTAATTATTCACTTGTTTGAGGGTGATAAAGGGTGATAACTTTGTGTGTGATTCCACGTTTCTTTACTAAAGACTCAAATGACTTGTTGTAGAAATGTGTTCCATTATCATTTATCATAGCTCGAAAGATTCCAAATCAACTTAAAATGTTTTCTTTCAAAAACTTTTTCATTGTTTTGTGATCATTATTTTGACTTGGAATTGCCTCTATCCATTTTAAAATATAATATACTGTGACTAATATGTACAAGAAACCAAATGATGGAGGATATGGACCTATAAAATTTATACCTCAACAGTCAAAGGTCTCAATGACAAGAATAAGATTTAAAGGCATCATATGACGTTTTAAAATAAATCCTAACTTTTGACACTTTTTATAAATCTTGCAGAATGTATATGAGTTCTTGAACATGGTGAGCCAATAAAATTTATTTTAAAAGATTTTTGCAGTTGTCTTTTTTGACGAGAAATAACTCCCACATGCTTCAGAATGATAAAATTTAATGACACTACTTATCTTATTATCAGGAATGAATCTTTGAAATATTTGATTAGGATGATATTTGAATAAAATAGGGTTATCCCAATAAAAGTTCTTCACTTTGTTGAAAAATGTTTCTTTATCTTGGGTACTCGAATAAGCTGACAAATCTTCTGAAGCAAGAAAATTAATATTTTTATTGTATTAAGATATTGGACTAAGAGAAAGTGAGGATTTGTAGGAAAGTAATCATTTATTAGTGTGATGTCAAATGTTGAATTTGTTGTCACTCTTAACAAAAGATTTGCATCAACATTTTTTATGCATTTTTCATCTGTGATTTCTTCCTGAGAATAAATAATTTGTAAATTTTCAAATTCATCAAACTTATTTTTACTTAAAGTATATTCAAGTTGATCATAAACTAATTCCTTAATATAATCTACTTCTTGAAATTCATTATCATCTTTAGATTACTTGTAAATGTTGAAAATATTCATCTCCAATGTCATGTTTTCAAATGATAGCTTCATGAGTCCATTCTTATAATTAATCAATGCATTAGAAGTTATAAGAAATGGATGTTTTAAAATAAAAGGAAATGAATTATATTCTTTAACAGGTTGTGTGTACATGACAATAAAATCCACAGGATAAATAAATTTATCAACTTGTATTAACACATCTTCAACTATTTGTATATGCACTTTTACAAATCTATCAATAAGTAAGAGAGTTACAGAAGTTGATTTTAACTCACCTAGATTGAGACTTTGAAAAACTGAATATAAAAGTAAATTCACACTAGCTCTATAATCAAGGCTCTTTTAATTTTATGTTCTTCAATAAAGTAAGAAATTGTAGGACAACCAAGGTCTTTATATTTCAAAGCATTATTGTTCTGAAGAATGACACTTACTTATTCGGTTAAAAAAGCCTTCTTTTTCACATTTAGTTTTCTCTTCATAGTGCACAAATCTTTGAAAAATTTAGCATAAAAAGGAACCTATTTAATGGCATCCAACAAAAGTATATTGATCCTTAGTTGTTTGAAAGTTTCAAAGATTTCAGACTTGTGATTGACTTTCCCTTGTTTGATCATAGTATGAGAAAATGGAAGTGCTAGTGGGGAATCAGTCTTTTTTTTGTAATTATCATATTCAACCCCTTTTTTATCCTTAGAGATTGACTCATCATCTTTCTCACAAGGTTTAATAGTGGGTTTTTCAATAACCTTACCACTACGAAGAGTAGTGACTAATTTGACTTGATCCATGTGTTGGCTTTCGGAACTACTTGCATTTGCATTGCATTGCCCCTTGAGATTTTATTATGGTTGAGATGGAAACTTACCTTTCTCTTACAAACTAAGACTAGATCTCAATTTAGCAAGAGTATAATCTGTCATGTTTTGAGCAAGTTAAGTATTGATTCTCTCTTACTTTTCAATGAATGCATGTAATGTTTCCTCAAGATTTCTTCTAGGAGGTGGAGCATAAGGAGATGCATATCCATGAGAATTTTGGAAATTATGGTGTGCTTGAAATGATGGCTGTGAAGTTTGTACATTGTTATTATCACTCATCCAACTAAAATTTGGGTGATTTCTCCAACCAATATTGTATGTTTGTGAGTATGAGTTGTGGTTGGGCCTTTAAAAACTGTTTAAAGCATGAGCTTGTTCATAGAGACATTCTTTAAAACAAGGCAAGGTTGGATAATGCTTAACCACTTTTTATGATCGGCTTATTTTAACTTGCAAGTGCACAAGTGTGCAATGTAACAATTAACTCGGTAAGATCGAGGTTATATCCACAGAGAGCTAGATTTGGAAATTAAGCTAGGTAACAAAAAAACTTAAGAGAAATTAAATTAATAATAACTTGGTTGAAAATAATTGATGGATTTGTTTTCAAAGATGAAAACATGTAAATAGATTTAAATGACAAGAAAACGTAAGTCTTGATCCAAATTAATTTTAATGGTGATGTATTGGTGATTCCTTCAAGATATATAAGATAACTTAACTTAATATCAATGATGGTGATATTAGATCAAAAGATATTACATTGAAGTTTAAAAAGATGAAGATTGAATATTGTTTAAGAATAAACAAGTACTTTTATATTAAGTTAGACATTGAATTAAACAATCTCTATACCAAAACTAATGTTTGTGTATAAAAATTCAAAATTATAACATTACCTAAATGATTTATAAAATTTCCTTACAATAACAAAACATTCATGAAGAAAATGAGAAGATAAACATTAAGATTCATTCATATCTTAAAGAACTCACCTTAACCACTATCATCCTTGATTTGGATCCAAGAAAGAAATTAGCCAACCATGATTATATATAAGAACACTTTAATAAACATGAAATAACTTGAATCAAACTGAAATAATAAGTTTTACAAACTAAAAAATTGAAATCTATAAAAAATAACACAACAAATTTCAATAAAAATTCAGACATAAATATGATACTAACTTTGGACAGTAAATTAGACCCTCCTAGAAGCCTTTTTTAGAGATGTCTATTAGAGACATATTGATAGGAAATTATGTCTCCTTTCCAAATCATTAAAGAACATCTCATTTGGATAGTGAGTCAAAAGGTATGGAAAAAACACCAAAAAGTGTTCTAAAAAATCAAATCATGCTAGCTTTGCAACCATTTTGGTGCACGTTTTTCTTCCTCATTTATGAGCTGTCTCTTTCTTCTTTTTGACCAAAAATAATGTAACAATGTCCCCTCCAGCTTTCCATCCATATGCTTGCCTTCTTGGATCAATGGATTACCTAAAATAAATCAATTGTTATTTGTTGTGTGGAGATAAGATCATGGATTATGCTTGGGCTAATTTGAAGGCTAATTTGGAGCTGAATTTAAGCATCATATAAAGATATAAATATAACTATTATTTAGGCTAAGATTAATATTGAAACCTTGAGTGTCTGATGGTTGAAGTTTGCATAAAATATAAGGCAAGTTTGGACTTGAAATAAATCATATGATAATCTTTTTTAAGATTGGAATATAATTGATTTTTTTAGAGAAAATTTAGAGCACTTATTTGAACCAAGATTTGCTTCAAATTTCAACTAAATTTCTCTTCAATTTTTTGTTCTAAATTCCGATCTTAAATTTTTTGACATAATTCGTTTAAACTCCAAAAACCTAGCAAAATATTAAAAGAAACTTCATTACTAACAAGCACATCAATTATTATAAAAACTCAAATAAAAACAATAAATATATATATATATAAAATAAAAAACTTAATGATACTTTTGATGCACAATCGCACCCCTTAACTTAGATTTTGTTGGTCCTCAAGCAAAACAAAACATAAAACCTTTGAAATAAAAAGAATAATAATAACTATAATTAGGCTCGATTCATCACACTTGAAGGACCTATCATACAAACATTAATATCTTCAACTTAGTGTATATAGAATAGCAAATAAAGAAAAATAAACATACTTAGATTTTCTAAATCAAATATCCATAGAAAATTCCAAATTCAATCATATTTATCATGTAACTGACATAATTGATTCACGTGAAAACTCAACTTGTCATCTTCCCTTCTCACTGCTACAAACAAGGTAGCAAACTAGAGAAATATCTATATATATATATATATTTTTTAAGATATTGTTTATTCTTTGTCTTTAAATGTTCACTTTTCTTTTGACGTGAATATAAACATTTGTGATGAATGCACCTGGTTACTCATAAAGTCACAAACTAAAATGCTTCTGCATACTTATATTTCAAGCTACCATTTGATGTAAAGATAAACATTTGTGATGAATATTCCTAGTTACTGAGCAACTCAAAACATTGGAGTAGATAGAACTTTGTACACATTTATTTATTTAATTATCTAATAATTATTACTCTATTTACTTAAACCTTGTTTAGGACTAGATCAAAAGAGATGATCATAAGTAAAGCATCATAATTATCTTTTATGCATAATTACACAACTTTTACAAGGAAAGATGTACTTCAATAATCTTAAAGAGAACCAAAAGTATGTTATATCTTGCTTTATAAGATATTATATATCCCAAATTAAAGCATGTAGTGTTCAACACAATAATGAATCAAAAAATGCAACATATATCCTAAACAAGTCTTATTCAACTACGAATGCAAATTTTTTTTCAAACAAGCATGACCATTTCAAACATTTAACATAATTAAATATCTAAAATTAAGTTTTACATTATCCTCAATGTAAAAAAAAAAGAGAGAGAAGAAACAAATAAAAATTAGAAAATTATGACTTTTTTTTTCAATGATGAATATCTGATTGAATTGAACATGAACTGACTTCATACTTGATTCTTTCTTTTTTTACCTACATATCATAACTAAAAGAAAATATCAAACCAATTTTATTTTTTTTTTGCAAATAAAGAACCTCACACCCCCTAACTTAGAATAATGCATTGTCCCTAATGCATGAACAAGTAAATATAAGTGTTGGAAAACTAAAAGAAAAGGAAAGAAGAAAACAAAACTCATTACATATGATACTACATTGGTATTGGATCTTCAAGATCAAATATCTTAACTTCAGCCATAAAGTTTTCAAGATAAGGTTTCAATCGATGACCATGTACTTTGAAAACATTTCCATTTTTAGGATTTTCTACGTCTAAGGCACCATGCTTAAAGATGGATTTAATCACAAATGGACCATTTGTCCTCAATTTCCCAAGAAAGAGATGTAATCGTGAATTATACAAGAGAACCTTTTGACCAATATGAAAGGATTTTCTAAGAATATGTTTATCATGCAACATTTTCATCTTATATTTTGAATTTTTTGCATTTTCATATGCATCATTTCTTAGCTCCTCTAATTCATCCAATTAAAGCTTTTTATTTTTTCCAACCTTATTTTTATTGTTATTGAATTATCGGATGACCCAATATGCACGGTGTTCAATCTCAACAGGGAGATGACAAGGCTTTCCATAAACTAACCTATAAAAAGACAATCCTAAAGAGGTCTTGTAAGCAGTACGATATGCCTATAAAGCATCAACTAGTCATAAAGACCAATCTTTACGATTTGGGTTAACTGCTTTCTCTAAAATATTCTTGCTCTTCCTATTTGCCAATTTGGCTTGGTAGCTAGTTTGTGGGTGATAGGGGGTATTAACCTTGTGAATTACACGAAATTTTCTCACCAACATCCCAACGAGCTTATTATAAAAATGCTTTTTCCCATCACTAACCATAGCCCAAGGCATGCCAAAATGAGATAAAATATTTTCTTTCAAGAATTTGACCACAACTTGATGGTCATAGGTTCAAGATGTAAAGGCCTCCACTCATTTAGACACATAATCAACAGCTACAAGGATAAATTGGTTGCCACATGATTGATATTAAAAGAGTATGTTCATCAAGGTTTTATATCATCATTAACTCTTTAACTAAAACATGTTTTAAAATAATATATCTACTAATATAAGATACCTTTAATTTGTGGTAAATGTTCATTTTAAATGTAGGTCTATCACATAATAAAAAGATTGATTGATGAATTTAAGAACTGAAATTGGAAGGACAAAAAGATGGTCTAACTTAGAAAAGAGATGTCGGTGCAATCCAAATCAGAACACTGTTCAGTAATTAGGTCATATCTGAAGTTATAAATCTCAGCTTTAGGTCCATGTTATATGGATGGAAAGGTAAGCCCAAGATTTAAAAAAGTCATTTTCAAGTCCAAATTGTTGCAACAACAAAGAAGCCTGAATTTGTCCTCCAGCCCAAGCATTATTCAGTATTTTGCCTTATCTAGATTTCTAGAAGTCGAAATGAGTTGAATGTTTTACAAAAGAAAGCTAACACAATTACCTAAAACTTTCATATTAAGTGGCTCTAATTTTAACTTTATTAATGATATTTTGGGCAGACAAGAGAAGATAAGGATTATGACCAAGTCAAGAGTTGGCCACCCACTCATCAATTAGTCATCAAATCAACAGTTCTCAATTTTGGCCTCCAAAAGGAGGCATTTGCCATGCATTTAGGCATCTTGGTTTCCAGATCAAGATCATGTTCTTACTTTCTCTCTTTGTATTTTTTATAATGTTTATGCTTTGTTTTCATTAATATTAAGTTTATGCCCTTCATTTCCTTTCCTTTACTTAGTTAACTTTTATCTTATTTATGTTCTTATTTTTTTTATCTATTTTTCTTTCTTCCATTATGTCTAGCTAAGTTTATTATGTCACGGTGAAAAGGTTACACTAATGGTGTAAGAATAAGTATAGTGTAAACTTAATATAGCCTTTAATGTTTGATACAACATGTTTTATATTTGTTATCTTGTTCATTCTTTAATACTTTGCTTATTAAATGACAAATCTTGATTTATGTTGTATAACACTTGGTATAAGAAATGCTTGGCAATTTCATAACCCATACTATATGGTATAACCGACACCTAAGTTATAAAACGAACTTCATTTGTTGTTAACATAAGTTATAATCATGAATACTTGACGAGATTTACAAGTATTAGCATTAGTTGAATAAGATGACTAATGTAATCATATTAACAATCTATAATCAGATTGGAACCTTCTTTGTGTGTGGTTTCCAATTAAATAATATGAGTTTATACTATACTTATTTGACGTACCATTAGTGGATCTTCTAACCTTGACATTTGTTATTATCATTGTTTAATCGTTACATTAATATTTCATCTCAAAGTTCTCATCTTCTTTTTCTTTTTCTTTTTCTTTATTATTATTATTATTATTATTATTATTATTATTATTATTATTCCTATTACTATTACTATTACTACCACTATTATTATTGTTGTTGTTGTTGTTATTGTTATTTTTCTTATTGTATTATTGTTATTTATAATTTATATAATTAACCTCCTTGTGGTTCAACCTCAGTCTTACCGGGTTATTTATTACTTCGACACTTTTACACTTAGGAGAAGACATCAATCTTTTAGTCGTGTCAAGTTTTTTGGCGCCCTTGTCGAGGAGGTAAGTTTTGTATAAATTATAATATTTATTTTATTTTCGCTTTTCACTTTTCTAGTATATAACTTTGTTTTTTTTTCTCTTATTTTTTTTCCTTTTAATGTATTCCTACACGTGCATAAGAGTGTGGTCACGTATATCAAGTGGTAGACTTTGTAGGGTATCCTTATTATTTTCAGAAAATATGACCAAAGAAGATAATCACTCACTTTATAATGAGAATAATGAGAATAATCGTGCTAGAACATATAAAGACCACATGAATCCCACAAGAACAAGTGCACCATCATGCATAGTTTTTCCTTCCAATGCATCTCATTTTAATTTTAAACCAGTCACTATTCAACTTTTACCTTCTTTTCATGGCTTAGAATTAGAAAATTCATACTTGCATTTAAGCTAAAACATGGCTACAAATTTTGAGATCAGGATCCATTCATGCTTGGGATGAAATGCAACAACAGTTTTTGAAGAAGTTTTCCCTATCTCATAGGACAAACTCTTTCAAAAAACAAATCACCACTTTCACTCAAAAACCAAGAGAAACATTTTACCAATGTTGGGATAGGTATCGAGACTTGCTTAGTACTTGCCCTTATCATGGTTTTGAAATATGGAGATTGGTTTCACATTTTTATGAAGGGTTAAGACCTACAAATAGGCAAATGGCTGAATTGATGTGCAATAAAACTTTTGAAGATAAAGATCCTGATGAAACAATAGAGTACTTAAACTTGTTAGCTAAAAATGCTCAAAATTAGGACACCGTAGGTACTTATGAGGCACCGAGTAAAACTCAACCTCATACATCTAGTGGAGGTATGTACAACCTTAGAAAAGATCATAACCTTCAAGCCAAGTTTGCATCTTTAGCTAGAAAAGTCAAGGCACTAGAATTGAAAAAGAATGGTCAACTAAAATCTGTTGAAAATATTGTGTGTCAAATCTATGAAACAAATGAATACTCAACCAATAACTGTCCAACCTTGCCTTCTTTTAAGGAATGTCTCCATGAACAAGCTCATACTTTAAATAGTTTTCAAAGGGCCAACCACAACCCATACTCATAAACATACAACCCTGGTTGGAGAAATTGATTGATACTTAAAAGTGTATTTTTATCAAGGTTTTATATCATCATTTTGCACTTGAAGTATCAATAACTCCTTAACTAAAGCATGTTTTATAATAATATATCTAATAATATAAGATACCTTTAATTTATGGTAAATGTTCATTTTAAATGCAGGCCTATAACATAAATGAAAGAATTGATTGATGAATTTAAGGACTGAAATTGAAGGGATAAAGAGATGACCAAACTTCGAAAAGAGATGTTGGTGCAATCCAAACCAAAACACTATTTGGTAATTAGGTCATATCTAGAGCTATAGATCTCAGATTTAGGTCTAGTTTATATGGACGGAACGGTAAGACATAGGCCTATAACTTTCATATGGAGCTCAAGATCTAAAAAGGTCATTTTCAAGTCCAAATTATTGCAACAACAAAGAAGTCTGAATCTGTCCTCCAGCCCAAGCACTGTTTAGTTTTTTGGCCATATCGGGAGTTCTATAAGTCAAAATGAGTTGAAGTTTTTACATAAGAAAGCTAAGACGATTTCCTACAACTTTTATGTTTTTAAGTGGTTCCAATTTGGATGTTATTAATGATATTTTGGGCAGACAAGAGAAGATAAGGATTGTCACCAAGTCAAGAGTTGGTCACCCACTCATCAATTAGTCATCAAATCAATAGTTTCCAATTTTGGCCTATAAAAGAAGACATTTGCCATGCATTTAGGCATATTGGTGTCCAAATCAAGATCATGCTCTTACATTTGCCATGTATTTTTTGTAATGTTTATGCTTTGCTTTCATTAATATCAACTTTATACCTTTCATTTCCTTTCTTTTGCTTTGTTAACTCTTATCTTATTTATGTTCTTATTTTGTTTATCTATTTTTCTTTCATTCATTATGTGTAGCTAAGTTTATTATGTCAAGGTGAAAAGGTTACATTAATGGTGTAAGAATAAGTACAGTGTAAACTTAATATGAACTTTAAAGTTTGATATTAACATGTTTTGTATTTGTTATATTGTTCACTCTTTAATATTTTGCTTGTTAAATGACTAATCTTGATTTATGTTGTATGACACTCGGTACAACAAATACTTGGCACTTTCTTAGCCCATACTGTATGGTATAACCGACACCTGAGCTATGAAAGAAACTTGATTTGTTGTTAACATAAGTTATAATCATGAATGCTTGATGAAATTTACAAGTATTAGTATTAATTGAATAAGATGACTAATGTAATCATGTTAATAATCTATAATCTGATTAGAACTTCCTTTGTGTGTGGTTTCCAATTGAATAATAAGAGTTTATAATATACTTGTTTGGCATACCATTAGTGGAACCTCTAACCTTGATATTTGTTATTATCATTATTTAATTGTTACATTAATATTTTATCTCCAAGTCCTCATTATCTTCTTCTTCTTCTTCTCTTTATTTATTATTATTACTACTGGTACTACAATAACTACTACTACTATTGTTATTATAGTTATTGTTATTATTACTATTATTGTTGTTTATAATTTGTACAATTAACCTCCCTATGGTTCGACCCCAGTCTTACCGGGTTATTTATTACTTCAACACTTTTGCACTTGGGAGAAGACATCAATATTTTATTCATGTCATGTTTTTGGCGCCATTGTTGGGGAGGTAAGTTTTGTATAAATTATAATATTTATTTTATTTTTACTTTTCTTGAACATAACTTTGTTTTTTTTCTCTTATTTTTTTTCCTTTTAATGTATTCCTACACGTGCATAAGAGTGTGGTCACGTATATCAAGTGGTAGACTTTGTAGGATATCCTTATTATTTTCAGAAAATATGACCGAAGAAGATAATCACTCACTTTATAATGAGAATAATGAGAATAACCATGCTAGAACACATAGAGACCACATGAATCCCACAAGAACAAGTGCACCATCATGCATAGTTTTTCCTCCCGATGCATCTCATTTTAATTTTAAGCTAGACATTATTCAACTTTTACCTTCTTTTCTTAACTTAGAATTGGAAAATCCATACTTGTATTTAAGGGAATTTGAGGAGGTCTGCAACACATATAATAATTTAAATTATAGCATGAACACCATCAAATTAAAGCTTTTTCCTTTTTCATTAAAAGATAAAGCTAAAACATGGCTACAAATTTTGAGATCAGGATCCATTCGTGCTTGGGATGAAATGCAACAATAGTTTTTGAAGAAGTTTTTCCCATCTCATAAAACAAAATCTTTCAAAAAACAAATCATCACTTTCACTTAAAAACCAGGAGAAACATTTTACCAATGTTGGGATAGGTATCGACACTTGCTTAGTACTTGCCCTCATGCTTTAAATAGTTTTCAAAAGGCCAACTACAACCTATACTCCCAAACATACAAGTCTGGTTACAAAAATCACCCGAATTTTAGTTGGAAGAGTGACAATGCACAAACTTCACCACCACAGTTTTAAGCACACCATAATTTCTAAAATTCTCATGGATATGCACCTCTTTATGTTCCACCTTCTACATGAAATTTTGAGGAAACTTTGTATGTATTTAATGAAAAGAAATAGATAATCAATATTCAACTTCCTCAAAATATGAAAAATTTTAATGATACTCTTGTAAAATTAAAATTTGCGCTCAGTTTCCAAGAGAAAGGTAAGTTTCCACCTCAATCATGATAAAATCCCAAGGGGTAATACAATGCAAATGTAAGTAGTTCCAGAAGCCAACACATGGATCAAGTCAAATCAGTCACTACTCTTCGCAGTGGTAAGGTTATTCAAAAAACCCCTCTTGAACCTTATGAGAAAGATGATGAGTCAATCTCTAAAGGTAAGGAAGGGGTTGAATCTAAATATTGCAAGGAAAAGACTAATTCCTTGTCAGCACTTCCATTTCCTCATGCCATGACCAATCAGGAAGAAATCGAGAATGAAAAAGGCACCGAAAATGTTGATGTAGATCTTTGATCAAAAGTGACAACAGATTCGACACCTGATATCATACCAATCGATGATTACTTTCCTGATGAATCTCTACTTTCTCTTAGTTCAATGCCTTGGTTTACTAAAACTATTAATTTTATTGCTTCAGGATTTTTGCCAGCTCACTAGAGTACCGAAGATAAAAGAAAATTTTTGAACAACATGCAAAAATTTTATTAGGATGACCCTTATTCAATATTCTCCTGATCAAATATTTCAAAGATGCATTCTAAATAATAAGGTAAGGAATGTCATTAAATTTTATCACTCTAAGGCATGTGGGGATTAATTCTTGTAAAAAAAGGATTGTAAAAATCTTACAAAGTGGATTTTACTGGCCCACCATATTCAAAGAATCACATGCATTCTGTAAAACCTGTGAAAATTGTCAAAAGGTGAGATTTATTTCAAAACACAAAAAGTTTTTAGATAGTCTTCTATTGACTCTTGAGACACATCTTAGTGGAGATGTGCATCATGCAATTCATGATTTATGGCCATTATTTCATAAAGAACATGATCGACTTAGTCTTGGGAATTTAACTAAAAAAGACCATGTTTGCTAGTGTTTAAGAAAATTGGATGGGAAGCTTATCCCCTACCCATAGAGGGTGTTTAAGTTGTTCTTAGACGTACAACCAAGGGAAGATGTGAGTCACAATCACAACTACCTGTACATACAAATGCTTTTTCAAAAGTCAACAAATAAAGAGAGATAGAGAAAGTGTGTGAGACTCCAGCTGGCCTATATATAGCTGGTATGATTGTTTTTCTAATTTCTCATGTATAAAAGCCTATCTTCCTTCCTTTCATTTCTACTCAACCTATACATTCAACAAATACAAAAATGCGTAGAAATGGCAAGTTCCTCAAGTCATCATATAAGAAGTATTTGTGTTTTCAGTGGATCTAATCTTGGGAAAGAAAAGGAGTTTTTAGAATCAGCAAATCATTTTGGTCAAGTGCTAGCTAAGAGAAAGATTCATTTAGTGTATGGTGGAGGTAGTCTGGGATTAATGGGAGGTGTGTCAAGAGCTGCATTTTTAAAAGGTAGCCAAGTTTTGGAGGTCGTCCTTGAAGCTTTAGCATAAAGAAACATCATTGGAAAAACAATTAGAAAGAAACTTCAAGTCTCCATAATGACGGCTTGAATGAATGCAATGTTTAACCATACTGATTCCTTCATTGCTTTACTAGGTGGTCTAGGCATATTGAAAGAGATCTTTCATATTTCTTCTTGGACGCAACTGCACATTCACCATAAACCCATAGGTTTGTTAAATGTTAATGGTTATTATGATAAGTTGTTGTCTTTTCTTAATCATGCTATGGAATAGGAATTTCTAACATCTTTTGCATGATAAATCATAATCTCTACTACTACTGCTGACCAATTGATTGGCCAACTACAATCTTTCATTCCTGTAATTAATCCTTCCACGAATTGCATAAATTGGTTAACTAAGGAAAGCTGTAAAAAGCTTAGATTGGATTTAAGCTTTCATTTGTGAATCTTTGTGTCTTTGGGTTTTATTATTGTGTTTTGTTGTTTCTTATATTTGTTTCAGTGTGTTTCAGGTTTGTCAGTGTTTGTTATTTCAGGTGATATCTTCTATACTCTATCTTTTTACTTTTAGATATTGAGGACAGTGTCTCATTTTAGTTGGGAGAAAAGGGTGGTAGCTAAAAAAAAATATGTTTTCTATTTCATAAAGTATTTGCAAAATTGTTGTTACTATGATAGCAGAGTAAGGAGAACTTTTATGACTCTTGAGACACATCATAATAATCATTCGTAACAAGGTTTATCATAATACTTCTTGAAATATTCAGATTTACAAACTCTTGCATTGTTATCACTTAATTCTGCCAATATACTTATTTAACATGTATTCTTAAACCTCAATTTACACACATATTTTAACATATGATTGTGGATTGTATATTAGATTATTACATTATGTATGTTCTTTTGTTAAAGGTAACAACTAAGGGAAAGGGATAGTATATAATTTTAAAAAAAGAGAAAAAAATGATAATAATAAAAATATAAAAAAGTTTGGTTTCATGAGACCTTTTTTAAGTTCATGTGGTGACATGACTAAAAGATTGATGTCTTCTCCCAAGTGTAGTAGTCGAAGTAATAAATAACCCGGTAAGACCGGGGTCGAATCACGAGGAGGTTAATTGTACAAATTATAAATAACAATAATACATCAACAACAACAACAACAACAACAATAATAATAATAATAGTGGTATAATAATAATAATAATAATAATAATAATAATAATAATAAAGAAAAAGAAGGAGAAATATTAAATAACGATTAAATAATAATAATAACAAATGTCAAGGTCAAAGGATCCACTAATGGTATGTCAAACAAGTATAGTATAAACTCTTATTATTTAATTAAAAACCACACACAAAGGAGGTTCCAATCTAATTATAGATTGTTAACATAATTACATTAGTCATCTTATTCAATTAATACTAATACTTGTAAATTTCATCAAGCAGTCATGATTATAACTTATGTTAACAACAAATCAAGTTCCTTTTATAGCTGAGGTGTAGGTTATACCATACATTATGGGCTATGAAAGTGCCAAGTATTTGTTGTACCAATTGTTATACAACATAAATCAGGATTAGTCATTTAACAAGTAAAGTATTAAAGAGTGAACAAGATAACAAACATAAGACATGTTAATATCAAACATTAAAGTCCGTATTAAGTTTATACTATACTTATTCTTACACCATTAGTGTAACCTTTTTACCTTGACATAATAAACTTAGCTAGACATAATGAAAGAAAGAAAAATAGATAAACAAAATAAGAACAAAAATAAGATAAGAGTTAACAAAGCAAAGGAAATGAAAGACATAAACTTGATATTAATGAAAATAAAGCATAAGCAATACAAAAAAAAACAAAGAGAGAAAACAAGAGCATGATCTTGATCTGGACATCAAGATGCCTAAATGCATGGAAAATACCTCCTTTTATAGGTCAAAATTGGGAACTATTGATTTGATGTCTAATTAATGAGTGGGTGATCAACTCTTGACTTGATGACAATCCTTATCTTCCCTTTTCTACCCAAAACATCATTGATAACATCAAAATTAGAGCCACTTAAAACATAAAAGTTGTAGGAAATTGTCTCCGCTTTCTTGTGTTTAGCTCATTTTGACTTCTAGAACTCCAGATATGGCCAAAATACTAAACAGTGCTTAGGCTAAAGGACAGATTCGAGCTTCTTTGTTGTTCCAACAATTTGGACTTGAAAATGGCCTTTTTAGATCTTCGGCTCCATATGAAAGTTATAGGCCTATGTCTTACCTTTCCATCCATCTAAAGTAAACCTAAATCTGAGATCCATAACTCCAGATATGACCCAATTACAGAATAGTGTTCCGATTTGGATTGCACCGACATCTCTTTTCTAAGTTTAGCCATCTCTTTATCCTTTCAATTTCGGTTCTTAAATTCATCAATCAATCCTTTTATTTATATGATAGGCCTGCATTTAAAATGAATATTTACCACAAATTAAAGGTATCTTATGTTATTAGATATATTATTATAAAACATGCTTTAGTTAAGGAGTTATTGATACTTCAAGTGCAAAATGATGATATAAAACCTTGATAAAAATATACTTTTAAGTATCAATCACACCCCCTAACTAGCTTATTACTAGTCCCTAGTAATCAAAGTGTTAAAATAGAAAAATACTTTGCAAATTCCACAAAGCAAGGTAGTTATCATTTAACATCCATTAATCTATCTAGATAAATAAACTCTCGTTAAATTTATATACCTGCTCAATACCTCTTAATAAAATATTCATAAACCTTTCTTTTGTGCTCAATGTATCAACACATAATTATGGGACCTTTCTTCGAAGAAAATAAAATTTTTGTTTTAATGTTTAAGGTTGACTTCCGTAGGTTGAGATTATTATTTTTGTCTTCCTTTTTTTTAATATATATACATATAATTTAAAACACCATGAATGTTTAACCTATGTAACGAGCTTTCAGCTAATGACTCCCAGACCAGTTGGTCTTAGGGCATTAGGTGTTAAGACACCCCTACGAGCTTAGTAACTCGGGTCGCAGAAACTGATATGTAAATAGTACAATGTTCGATTCCCTTAAGCTTTTCTCCCCAACTCATGTAACAAAAATTGGGCCAATAGCTCCCAAGTCAGTTGACTTTATGGTATTAAGTGTTAAAACACCACTTCACGCTTAATTGCTTAGGTTAGGAAGGCTACGAAACCAAACTTATCTTCATTTTTATTATATTATTTTTTCTTTTTTCTTTTTCTTTTTATTTTGTTTTTTTAATTATATATTATCCCTTTTCCTTAGGTTTTACCTTTAACAAAAGAACATAAATAATATAATAATCTAATATAGAACCCACAATCATATGTTAAAGTATGTGTGTAAATTAAGGTTTAAGAATACATGTTAAATAAGTATATAAGCAGAATTAAATGATAACAATGCAAGAGTTTGTAAATTTGAATATTTCAAGAAGTATTATGATAGACCTTGTTACGAATGATTACTAAGATGCGTCTCAAGAGTCATAAAAAGTTCTCCCTACTCTATCATCATAGTAACAATAATTTTGCACATGTTTTATTAAATAAAAAAACATAATTTTTTTTTAGCTACTACCCTCTTCCTAACTACAATGAGGCATTGTCCTCAATATTTAAAGGTAGAAAGATAAAGTATAGAAGATATTACCTGAAAGAACGAACACTAATAATCCTGAAACATACTGAAACAAATATAAGAAGTAAAAAAACATAATAATAAAACCAAAAGACATAAAGGTTCACAAATAGAGGCTTAAATCCAATCTAAGTTTTTACAGCTTTTCTTAGTTGATCAATTTATATGACTTATGGAAGGATCAATTACAGGAATGAAAGATTGTAGTTGGTCAATCAATTGTTCAGCAGTAGCAGCAGAGATTATGATTTGTCATGCAGAAGATGTTAGAAATTCCTATTCCACAGTATGATCAAGAAAAGACAACAAGTTATCATAATAACCATTAACATTTAACTAACCTATGGGTTTATGATGAATGTGCAGTTGCACCTAAGAGGAAATATGAAAGATCTCTTTCAATGTCCCTAGACCACTTCGTAACGCAATGAAGGCATCAACATGGTTAAACATTGCATCCCTTCTGCTAAAGCTTCAAGGACGACCCCAAAACTTGACTACCTTCTAAAAATACAGTTATTGACACACCTCCCATTAACCCAAAATTCCCTCCTCCATATACTAAATGAATCTTTCTCTCAACTAGCACTTGACCAAGATGATTTGTTGATTATAAAAACTCATTTTCTTTCCCAAGACTAGATCCACCGAAAACACAAATATTTCTTATATGATGACCTGAGGAACTTGCCATTTCTACACACTTTGGTATTTGTTGAATGTATGGGTTGAGTAGAAATGAAAGGAAGGAAGAGAGGGTTTTATAGATGAGAAATTAGAAAGGCAATCATACCACTTATATGTAGGCCAGTTAAAGTCTCACACACACTCTCTCTCTTTATTTATTTATTTATTTATTTTTAAAAAAGCATATGTATGTACAAGTAGTTGTGATTGTGGCTCATGCTTGACCGCTTTTTATGATCGGCTTGTTTTAACTCGCAAGTGCACGAGTGTGCGATGTAGCAATTAACTCGGTAAGATCGAGGTCATATCCACAGAGAGCTAGATCTGGAAATTAAGCTAGGTAAAAAAAAAAAACTCAAGAGAAATTAAATTAACAATAACTTGGTTGAAAATAATTGATGGATTTGTTTTCAAAGATGAAAAGGTGTAAATAGATTTTAGAAGACAAGAAAAAGTAAGACTTGGTCCAAATCAATTTTAATGGTGATGTATTGGTGATTTCTTCAACATATATAAGATAACTCAACCTAATATCAACGATGGTGATATTAGATCGGAAGATATTACAATGAAGTTTAGAAAAATGAAAATTGATTATTGCTTAAGAATGAACAAGTACTTTCATATTAAGTAAGACATTGAATCAAGCAATCTCTATACCAAAACTAAAGTTTGTGCATAAAAATTCAAGATTATAACATTACCTAAATGGTTTCTAAAGTTTCTTTGCAATGATAAATCATTCATGAAGAAAATGAAAAGATAAACATTAAGATTCATTCATATCTTAAAGAACTCACCTCAACCACCATCATCCTTGATTTGGATCCAAGAAAGAGATTAGCCAACCATGATTATATATAAGAACACTTCAATAAACATGAAATAACTTGAATCAAACTGAAATAATAAGTTTTACAAACTAAAGAACCGAAATCTATGAAGAAGAACACAACACAATTTCAGAAAAAACTCGGACACAAATCTGACTCTAACTTTGGACAGCAATTCGACCCTCTTAGAAGCTTTTTTTCGAGATGTCTATTAGAGACATATTTATAGGAAATTCTGTCACCTTTCCAGATCATTAAAGAACAGCTCATTTGGACACCTGAGTCAAAAGTTATGGGTAAAACACCGAAAGGTGTTCTGAAAAATCAAATCAGGACAGCTTTGCAACCACTTTGGTGCACGTTTTTCTTCCTCATTTATGAGTTGTCTCCTTCTTCTTTTTGACCCAAAATAATGTAAAAATATCCCCTCCAGCTTTCCATCCATGTGCTTGCCTTCTTGGATCAATGAATTACCCAAAATAAATCAATTGTTGTTGTGTGGACATGTAAGATCATGGATTGTGTTTGGGCTGATTTGAAGGTTGATTTGGGGTTGATTTAGGGCTGATTTGGGGCTGATTTTGGGCTGAATTTGAACATCAAATAAGTATACAAATGTACTTATTATTTGGGCTAAGATTGACATTGAAACCTTGAGTGTTTAATGGTTGAAGTTTGCACACAACATAAGGCAAGTTTGGGCTTCAAATAGATCATATGATATTCTTTTCTAGAATTGGAATAGAATTGATTTTTGGGACAAATTTGGAGCACTTATTTCAACCAAGATTTGCTTCAATCTTCAACTAAATGTCTCTTCAATTCTTTGTTCTCAATTCCGATGTTGAATTTCTTGAATTAATTCATTTAAGCTCCAAAAACCTATCGAAACATTAAAACAAACTTCATTACTAAAAAACACATCAATTATTATAAAAAGACCAAATAAAAACAATAAATACATATGTAAAATAAGAGACTTAATGATACTTTTGATGCACAATCAGCTCACATCTTTCCTTGGTTTTACGTCCAAGAACGGCTTAAACGCCCTCTATGGGTTTAGGATAGGCTTCCCATCCAGTTTTAAAAAAAACTGGCAAACAGGGGTTTTTTAGTTAGATTCCCAAGACTAAGTCGATCATGTTCTTTATAAAATAGTGGTCATAAATCATAAATTGCACGATGCACATCTCCACTAGGATGCATCTCAAGAGTCAAAAGAAGATTATCTAAAGACGCCTTACTTAGGTCATCCTTAATGAATTGTATTTTATCTTCACGATTTACAGATACCATTCCTAAAGAATGACATTGTGCATTACAAGTCCATCTAGCACATCAATGATAGACTTTCAATTGTTTTACATGACATTTCTTGGCAAAAGTGCTTTTACTTGTTCTAGGTATATGTGAAATGAAGGTATTAGACGATTCACCTGATAATCGGACCTTTGCTTCAATCAACCAGCGAATATCTTTACGAATTCCATGATTCATTAACAATCTTAATCTTGCATATCTAGCATGATAAATTTTTGTAATCACATTTTGAGGTAGAGCGGGAAAATACTTCTTAAATTTTTCAAGATTAGTGTCCATTTTCAAATGAGAATTGGAACAGAGATTCAAAGAATTGCACAAATATATACACAGATATCAGTTATTGTGGAAAACTGAAAGAACCAACTTAAGTCATGGAGTACCGTTATCCGCCATTTGACCGGGAAGAGAGAAACTAGCAAAAATCACTCAAAAAGAAACACAAAAACAATGTGAGAAAAACAAAAAAATCAACCTTTATCTACACGATCATTCAAACCAGTTGATTTATTTTCACTAGGAAAATTATCAAAGTAAGCTTTCAAACAATGTCCATTTTTCTTAAAAACATTGTCATTCATTGAATTCTCAATATCCCAGACCCCATAAGGATTATTCCATCTTGATCTTAGCTTTTTATGAAATGAAGAGTTGAGAATTATAAAATAAAACTTTTTGACCAGTATCAATTTTTTGATAATTTTCACAAGTTTTGCAAAATGCATGCGTGTCCTTAAACATGGTGGGCTAATAAAATCCATTTTGAAAGATTTTTGCAGCTGTCTTTTTTTACGACAAATAACTTCCACATGTTTCAGAATGACAAAGTTTAATGGCACTACCTACCTCATTGTTGGGAATGAAACTTTGAAATATTTGATCAGGACAATAAGTGAATAAGTTAGGGTCATCATAATAAAAATGTTGATAAGTTTAGTTTCGTAGCCTTTCTAACCTAAGCAATTAAGCTCAAAGGGGTGTTTTAACACCTAATACCCTAAAGTCGACTGACTGGGAGCTATTGGCCCAACACTTGTTATATGGGTTGTGGAGAAAAGCTTAAAAGAATCAAACATTGCATTATCTATGTATCAGTATCTGTGATTCGAGTTACTAAGCTCGTAGGGGTGTCTCAATACCTGATGCCCTATGACCAACTAGTCTAGGAGTCATTAGCCAAAAGCTCGTTACATGGGTTAAAGATGCATGGTGTTTTAAGTTATATGATTAGTACTCAAAAGTGCATTTTTATCATGGTTTTATATCATCATTTTGCACTTGAAGTATCAATAACTCCTTAACTAAAGTACGTTTTATAATAATCTATCTAATAAAATAAGATACCTTTAATTTGTGGTAAATGTCCATTTTAAATGCAGGCCTATCACATAAATGAAAGGATTGATTGATGAGTTTAAGAACTTCAATTGCAAAGGCAAAGAGATGATCAAACTTAGAAAAGAGATGTTGGTGCAATCCAAACCGGAACATTGTTCGGTAATTGGGTCATATATGGAGCTATAGATCTCGGATTTAGGTCTACTTTATATGGATGGAAACGTAAGACATAGGCCTACAACTTTCATGTGGAGCCCAAGATCTGAAAAGGCTATTTTCAAGTCCAAATTGTTGCAACAACAATGAAGCCCGAATCTGCCCTCCAGCCCGAGCACTGTTCAGTATTTTGGCCATATCTAGAGTTCTAGAAGTCAAAATGAGCTGAATTTTTTACACCAGAAAACTGTGACAATTGCCTAGAACTTTCATGTTTTCAAGTGGCTCTAATTTTGACATCATCAATGACGTTTTGGGCAGACAAGAGAACATAAGGATTGTCACCAAGTCAAGGGTTGGCGATCTACTCATCAATTAGTCATCAAATCAATAGTTCCCAATTTTGGCCTATAAAAGGAGGCATTTGCCATGCATTTAGGCATCTTGGTGTCCAGATCAAGATCATGCTCTTGTTTTCTCTCTTTGTATTCTTTATGCTTTGTTTTCATTAATATCAAGTTTATGCCTTTCATTTCCTTTCCTTTCTTTAGTTAACTTTTATGTTCTTATTTTGTTTATCTATTTTTCTTTCTTTCATTATGTCTAGCTAAGTTAATTATGTCAAGGTGAAAAGGTTACACTAATGGTGTAAGAATAAGTATGGTATAAACTTAATATGGACTTTAATGTTTAATACTAACATGTTTTATATTTGTTATCTTGTTCACTCTTTAATACTTTGCTTGTTAAATGATTAATCTTGATTTATGTTGTATAACAATTGGTACAACAAATGCTTGGCACTTTCATAGCCCATACTGTATGGTATAACCGACACCTGAGCTATGAAAGGAACTTGATTTGTTGTTAACATAAGTTATAATCATGAATGCTTGATGAAATTTACAAGTATTAGCATTAATTGAATAAGATGACTAATGTAATCATGTTAACAATCTATAATCTGATTGGAACCTCCTTTATGTGTGGTTTTCAATTAAACAATAAGAGTTTATACTATACTTGTTTGACAAACCATTAGTGGAACCTCTAACCTTGACATTTGTTATTATCATTGTTTAATCTTTACTTTAATATTTTATCTCTAAGTTCTCATCATCATCATCATCTTTTTCTCTTTCTTTATTATTATTATTATTATTACTACTACTAGTAGTATTATTATTATTATTGTTGTTGTTGTTGTTGTTGTTGTTGTTATTGTTATTGTTCTTATTGTTGTTATTGTATTGTTGTTATTTATAATTTGTACAATAACCTCCCTGTGATTCGACCCCGGTCTTGCCGGGTTATTTATTACTTTGACACTCCTACACTTGGGAGAAGACATCAATCTTTTTGTCGTGTCATTATATGTATATATATTTAATAATAATAATAATCCCAACCCAAAAAAATTAACCTTAAATATTAGAACAAAATTTTTTTCTTTCAAGAAAAGCCCTATAATTATGAGTTGATATATTGAGCATAAAAGAAAAGTTTATTAATATCTTGTTAAGAGGTATTGAGCAAATATATAAATTTAATGAGAGTTTGTTTATCTGGATAGATTAATAGAAATTGAATAATGAAAACCTTGCTTTGTGGAATTTGCAAATTGTTTTTCTATCTTAACACTTTGATTACTAAAGACTAGTAATAAGCTGGTTGGGGGGTGTGATTAGTACTTAAAATTGTTTTTTTTATCAAGGTTTTATGTCATCATTTTGCACTTGAAGTATCAATAACTCCTTAACTAAAGCATGTTTTATAATAATATATCTAATAATACAAGATACCTTAAATTTATGATAAATGTTTATTTTAAATGTAGGCCTATCACATAAATAAAAGGATTGATTGATAAATTTAAGAATTGAAATTGAAAGGATAAAGAGATGACCAAACTTAGAAAAAATATGCTTGTACAATCTAAACTTAAACATTGTTCGATAATTGGATCATATGTAGAGTTGTAGATCTCAAATTTAGGCTTATGTTATATGGATGGAAAGGTAAGACATAGGCCTACAACTTTTATATAGAGCCTAAGATTTAAAAAGGTCATTTTCAAGTTGAAATTATAGCAACAACAAAGAAGTCTGAATTTATCTTCTAGCCCGAGCACTGTTCAATATTTGGCCTATATCTGAAGTTATAGAAGTCCAAATAGCCTGTATTTTTTACACAAGAAAGCTAAGACAATTTCCTATAACTTTTATGACGTAGCTCCAATTTTGATGTTATCAATGATGTTTTGGGCAAACAAGAAAAGATAAGGATTGTCACTAAGTCAAGAGTTGGTCACCCACTTATCAATTAGTCATGAACTCAATAGTTTTTAATTTTGGCCTATAAAAGGAGGGATTTGCCATGTATTTAGGCATCTTAGTTTCCAGATCAAGATCATGTTCTTACTTTCTCTCTTTATATTTTTTGTAATGTATATGCTTTGCTTTCATTAATATCAAGTTTATGTCTTTCATTTTCTTTCCTTTACTTAGTTAACTCTTATCTTATTTATGTTCTTATTTTGTTTATTTATTTTTCTTTCTTTTATTATGTTTAACTAAGTTTATTATGTTAAGGTGAAAAAGTTACATTAATGGTGTAAGAATAAGTATAGTGTAAATTTAATATGGATTTTAATATTTGATACTAACATGTTTTGTATTTGTTATCTTGTTCATTCTTTAATACTTTGCTTGTTAAATGATTAATCTTGATTTATGTTGTATAACACTTGGTACAACAAATGCTTGACACTTTCATAACCCATACTATATAGTATAATCGATACCTAAGCTATGAAAGAAACTTGTTTGTTGTTAACATAAATTATAATCATGAATGCTTGATAAGATTTACAAGTATTAGCATTAATCAAATAAGATGACTAATGTAATCATGTTAACAATCTATAATCAGATTAAAAACTTCTTTGTGTGTGGTTTCCAATTAAGTAATAAGAGTTTATACTATACTTGTTTGACATACCATTAGTGAAACCTCTAACCTTGACATTTGTTATTATCATTGTTTAATCCTTATATTAATATTTTATCTCAAAGTTCTCATCATCTTTTTCTGCTTCTCCTTCTTTTTCTTTATTATTATTGTAGTTGTTGTTGTTGGTATTACTACTACTACTACTATTGTTATTACTTTTATTATTGTTGTTATTGTTATTGTTATTGTTGTTGTTGTTGTTGTTGTATTATTGTTATTTATAATTTGTATAATTAACTTCCATGTGGTTTGGCCCTGGTCTTGCCGGGTTATTTATTACTTCGATACTCCTACACTTGAGAAAAGATATCAATATTTTTATCATATCAATTAGGCATTGGTTAATTCTCTTTATAGAAATATGTCCTAAGCTCTAGTTATATAACATATAAGAATCATCGTTAATAACACATCTTTTAATGCCAATGTAAATATACATTGAACTATAAGTGACATTGTTTTGTAAATTAATACAATAAAATATCATAAAATAAAATATCATTTTCAACTCAATCAAATTTATAAAATAAATGAAAAGTTTCTAAAAACTTGATGCAATATTCAAAATGTACTAGTCTTGAAACTGAAATCAAGTTTCTAGAAAAATTTAGAGTACAAAAGATCCTTTCTAACACTATTGCAATGTCGTGGTCGCACAAATTAATTACCCTAGCTTAAAACATAACACATAAGATAGTATAGAGCAAGCAAGGGGTCCATCCTATAAGGAAGATTTAGTTCAGATTTAGTTCAGATTTTTATGTTATACATTATGCAATTGAGGGGTTTTGATTTGTGATGATCTAAACTATGAAAGAAATTAAAATAGCGAACAAAATCAATTGCGATCAAAATTTATCAAGAAAACAAACCTTAGTTGTAAGCACACATCCACCAACAAAAATTAGAACCGATCCTTGAAAAAAAACTACAATTTATATTCTAAATTTTTATTTTTTCTTAATATTGGGTAATTAATGGATCCGCCATCTAACTAACCCTAACCAACAAAGAATCACAAAGTCTACATTAATGATTTAGTTCAATGGCAGCCCTAAGAATTAGATATTTGAGTGTTCTCCTTAAGTTTAATAATATAGTTCCGCCACAATTATCAAGCTTAGTTGCTTCACAAGTTCGTACATCATAACTCTGGTTTTGATATCAAACTTAGCAATAAATTGTTCACAATAATAATTTAGAGTTCCGCTCTAGCAATTATCAACAACAATCATAGAAAATATGCATAGGAAAACAATCATACTCATTCATACTATAAATTAAAAATAAAAGGAAGAATAAATCTCACGGTTCTTGAAATCTGAAGGTTTATTAAGTCCTTGCAACCAAGAAAAGAGCTTAACCTTGCATAACTATTGAACAACTACTTCTAAAGAATGAAGAGAGCATGATTTTTTTTGGGTTTGTAGAGGAAAGAATTTGTATTTCTTAACTTCTGGTTGCTTCTCCCCTTCTCTCCTCTCTCTCTTTCTTTTTATATGCTAAGAAACCCTAGTTCCTAATTTACAAAGTAGTCCCCTCCCTTAAGTTGACAATTAACATTTAAGTACTTTAATAACTATTTTCCCTAAAAAAGAGAAATGTCCTTGCATGAAATCTTCAAACTCTAACTTAGAGGAGCTAGATTGCTGATATAAAAATTTTGATGATGATTTAGAAGCTTCAAAACGTAATTTGGACTCATTTCTTCACAAAACCTGATTGCTGGCAGAATTTAGTTGTCATCTTTGAAAACTCATATCTCCCTCATCTAACATCGTTTTTGGCTGAAATTTGGAGTGTTTACCAAACTTTGAGTCAGGAATCCAGAAAAATTGAGTTTGTATAAATTTGGCTTCTATAGATCCAGATATTAAATTTTGAATAGACAAAGGTCAATAGTGGCAGAATGCGAGATTTGACTTTAAAGGATGTGATTTCTATGATCTTCCTCTTTTTATTTTTCTTGCATTACATTTCTAGAAAGGTATGGATGTTAGCTTTTTAGTGCCACTAAAATCACTTCATTTCGATCTCTAGAACTCACGCTTTTCACAAAACATCGACTAAACATAAAATCTGCCAATTATCTCCAATTTACTCCTTTTTGCATTTTTCATCCAAAAATGCCTTCAAAACATAAAACAAAGAATATTAAGGAATTTTACAAATAAAACATGGACAAAACATTAGATAAATATGGGTAAAACTATCGAATAATATGATTACATCAAAAAACCCTACACTTAGTTCTTGCTCGTCCTCGAGAAAGGATAAATAAAATTAAATTGAAAATAACCATGATCAATCTCTTAATCTCCCATCAATGTCCAAGAGTACAAACATTATAAATAAGAATATAATAAAAAAGGATAAAATAAATAATTCTTTATGAATTTGTTTACATGCAAACTTCAAAATTCAATCAATCGCTGGGATTTAAATGAAATCTATGTCATGCCAAAGTAATAGGTCCTCTCATTGATATACACTCCAACACTCATGTGTTTAGGGTTTATGTGTTTAAATCTCTCAAATTCAATCAAAGAGTATGTTCCACCATAAACTTGCTTTTCAATCTCATCTCCATTACCAACATATTACAAACAATGCATGAATCAAAAGATCTTATTTTCCGGTTGTAATGGGGTTAAGGTTAAGGTGAGGTAAAAGAGAGTAAAAGAAAAGGTTCAAATCAAAAAGAGTAGAGAATTCTAAAAAATGATATTTCAAACAAGATATTCCATCAAAGCGCATAAATTTTTCATCTTTAATCACCAATGCTTAACTCCTTTTGATTTTAAGCTCTTTTAACATAAAATCTTAAAAACATAAAGGAACATTTTTTTTTCTTTTTTTTTGTAATTTTGCCCATCTTTTCATTAAGCATCACTTCTTCTGTCTTTTCACATAATTTCCAACCATAATTCCTTGAAGTATCACAAGTATATGATCTACTAATCTTTGGCTAGGAGAAAAGGAAAATATATATAAAGTTAAGGCTTATACATGGATAAAGCAAAGAATGGATAAATAAGCTCAAAAGGGGCTAACTAAAGATAATATGCTTTAGGTTGGCTTTTTGGTTCAAGTGATTTAAAATTCCTAATGCCTTTATCATCTTCATGTATATTTGTAATGGAATATAATCTCAATAAGATATGAAGCAAGTTTTAGAGATACATATCATTGAAAGAATGCACACTCACAGAATACAATGTTGAAGGCTCAAAAACTTGTAGTGGTATAACACTATAAAGTCAAAATGGCATATTCTCAAAGTCAATCCCTAAACCAATTAAACCTTAAAATTTGCATGTATACTCTTTCATCTGATTTATATCTTCATCTATCTCAATTAATTCTCATACATAATACTCATATTCTCAAAAACCAATGGGAGTTAAAAAGATCAAACACAATTTATTTTTTTTAAGAACAATAAAGAAAAGTAAAGTAAAGTAAAAAAACAAAAATTCTCCCAATACCCCCACACTTAAAACACAACATTGTCCTCAATGTTGAAATAAAAGCAAAGGAACATAAGAGAATGACAGAAAATAAATTAAAATAAAAGATAAGGAAAAAGAAAGCAAATCTGATTATTTTTTGTGTGTGCTGGGTTGCCTCCCAGTAAGCGCTTTTGTTTTATGTCTTGGCTTGACATGTGGCATGCTCATTCTTTATAGATTGGTTCAGCTAACTCAACAGAAGCGGTGAGTTTTGTCATCCAACCTTCATAGAAAGGTTTCAAATGATGTATATTGACCTTAAGTACTTTGTTGGTTTCTAAACTTGTAATTTCAACTGCATCATAAGGAAAAATATTAGAAACAACAAAGGGTCCAATCCAACGAGAGTGTAATTTTCCAGGAAAAAGTTCAAATGTGAATGATAAAGAAGGACTTTGTCTCCAACATGAAATTCCTTTCTTGTAAGCATTTGGTCATGAAGATTCTTAGTCTTTTCTTTGTAAATCCTTGCATCTCATAAGCATCATTTTGAATTTCTTCCAACTCTTGCAATTGCAATTTTCTTGCAATCCCGACAGCATCATAATCCATGTTGCATTGTTTAATGGCCCAAAAAGCTTTATGTTTAAGCTCTACCAGTAGATGACATGCTTTCCTATAAATCATTCTATAAGGTGACATTCCTATAGGTGATTTATAAGTAGTCCTATAAGCCCAAAGTGCATCTTCAAGGCATAGACTCCAATCTCGTCGGTTAGGTTGCACTGTTTTCTCCAAAATGGACTTGATTTCTCGATTGGAAATTTCAGCTTAGCCATTCATTTATGGATGATATGCTGTGGAAGTTCAATGAGTCACATGATATTTATGTAGCAATGCTTTCATGGAACAATTGCAAAAAAGAGTGCCACGATCATTAATGATAGCTTTAGGGATGCCAAACCTATCAAATATGTTAGTCTTGACAAAATCTAAAACAACCTTAGCATCGTTAGTTTGTGTGACTTTTGCCTCAATCCATTTGGACACATAATCAACAGCAAAAAGAATATAAAGATTACCAAAAAAAGAAGGAAATAGACCTATAAAGTCAATACCCCAAACATCAAAAATTTCACTTACAAGAATATTTGTTAAAGGCATTTGATTTTTACGAGTGATATTACTTGTTCTTTGGCATTTTTCACATAATTTGTAGAAGTGATATGCATCTTTAAAAATAAAAGGCCAATAGAAACCACTTTTAAGTACTTTATGGGCCGTTCTTTTTGCTCTAAAATGTCCACCACAAGAATGAGAATGATAAAAAGTGAATGGAATGGAATTCATCCTGTGGTACACATCTTCTTACTACTTGATCCACACAAAATTTTCACAAGTAAGGAGTGTCCCAAAAATAATATTTAGCACTAGCTCATAACTTGTCCTTTTAGGATGTAGACAAACTTGGAGGGAATTCTTTGGTGACTAAATAGTTCACCAAATCAACATACCATGGTCTTGTAAAGGAATGTAACACATACAATTATTCATCAGAAAATGTTTCTCTTATTATTTTAGTTAGAATATCTTCGGTCCTTAGTCGACTTAAGTGATCAGCCACATGGTTTTCGGCACCTTTTTTGTCTTTGATCTCAAGATCGAATTCTTGTAAAAGCAAGAACCACCTAATCAATCTTGGTTTGGACTCCTTCTTCTTCAAAAGATACCTGAGAGCTGCATGGTTAGTAAAAACAATGACTTTTGTACCAAGTAGATATGACCTGAATTTTTCAAGAGCAAACACCACTACAAAGAGTTCCTTTTCAGTTGTATGGTAATTGTATTGTACTCCATCCAACATGCGAGAAGCGTAGGCGATAACATGCAAATTCTTCCCAATTATTTGCCCAAGCACAGCGCCTACCATATAGTCACTTGCATCACACATTATCTCAAAAGGTTCATCCTAATTTGGTGGTTAGATGATAGAGGTAGATGTGACACGTCTCTTAAGCTCATCATAGGTATTTTTCCAAGCTTGATCAAACACAAAATCCATTTCTTTGGCTAATAGTCTGCACAAGGGTGCTGTAATGTTTGAGAAATCTTTAATAAAGCGTCGATAGAAACCTGCATGGCCTAGAAAAGAACGAACTTCCCTCACACATGAGGGGTAAGGTAATGATGAAATAACATCTATCTTAGCTTTATCAACTTGTAATCCATGTGAAGACACAACATGCCCAAGAACTATTCCTTATTCTACCATAAAATAACACTTTTCATAGTTCAAGACAAGGTTTGTTTCAATGCACCTTTTTAGGATCAAAGATAAATTTTCTAGACATTTATCAAAAGAATCACCATACACCGTGAAATCATCCATAAAAACCTCGATTATTCTTTCAACATAGTCAGAAAAAATACTCATCATGCATCTTTGAAAAGTTGCAGGAGCATTACAAAGACCAAAAGGCATTCTCCTATATGCATATGTACCAAATGGACATGTAAATGTAGTTTTTTCTTGATCCTTAGGATTAATAACAATCTGATTATATCCACTATATCCATCAAAAAAGCAATAAAAAGACTTACCTGTTAGGAGTTCAAGCATTTGATCTATGAATGGTAATAGAAAATGATCTTTGTGTGTAGAAAGATTGAGCGTTCTATAATCAACACACATTCTCCATCCACTCGAGATATGAGTAGGAATGAGCTTATCATTTTTTTTTCACCAATGTGATTCTAGTCTTTTTAGGCACCACATGGATTGGCACCACCTATTTACTGTCAGTGATGGAGTAAATGACTCCTGCATCTAACAGTTTAAAAATTTCAGCTTTCACTACCTCCATCATAGGTGGGTTCAACCTCCTTTGCATTTCCCTTGTTGGTCTAGCATTGTCCTCCAATAGTATATGATGTATACACATTGAGGGACTAATGCCCTTAATGTCAGCTAAAGTCCATCCAATGGTCGTCTTGTGATCACACAACAACTTTACAAGTTTTTCCTCTTGGATACTTGTCAAACCTTTTGCTATGATAACGGGAAGTGTATTGTTGTCGCCAATGAATATATACTTCAAATTATCGGGCAAAGGTTTTAATTCTAACTCGGGGGCCTGTAAAATAGATGGCAAAAGCTTTTTATGTGAGATTAATAAATCAATAAAAACATTACCATGGGGGACGTTTTGTAAAGCTTGTAAGGCCAATACTGATTCATGCATATTTTGGGGAACATATATGTGCCTCTTCATCTCTTCTATCTTGGTGAAATCATAGCCATAACTCAAAGTTATGCTTAATCCGTCTTCACAATCAAAATCATGAACTTGTTACACACACTTATCAATTTGGTCATAGCATGTGATAAAATAAACATTGTTATAAGGATATTTCATTGCATCATGAAAATTGAATTTAATTTTTTCATCTCCTACCTCCATAGACAAGGTATCCTTACCACAATCAATCTTTGTGTTGACAGTTTTCAAGAATGATCTTCCAAACAATATAGGAGTGCTGGTTGATGAATCACAAGAATCATGTTCCATATCAAGAATATAAAAGTCACATGGAATAACCAAAGTATCAATCTTGACTAGGACATCCTCTATCACACCAAGTGGGTAAACCAAACTATGATCCGCAAGTTGTATTACAATGCTAGTTTTATGCAAAGGCTCAAGACTAAGAGAATTATAAACATGTTTGGGCATAACACTAATGGATGCACCTAAATCATACAAGGCCCTCTTGAAACTAGCATTACTAATAACACATGGGATAGTAAATGCACCTAGGTCCTTTTGCTTTAAAGGTATATTTTTTTGAACAATAGCAGATACAACTTCACCCATACTTACCATTTCATGACCTTTCAATTTGAAAGCTCTCTTGGTAGTACATAACTCCTTTAAAAATTTAGCATACTTGGGAATTTGCTTGATAGCATCAAGCAAAGGAATGTTGAGTTCTACTTTCTTAAAAACCTCTAAAATCTCTTTTTCTTTGTCCTCTTTCTTTGACCTAGAAGAACTCACAATAAAGGGTGGAATTGCTTTAAAACTAGAATTCATTGAGTGAGGAGTTACCTTTGTAGTGTTGGTCGATGTTTTAGTTTGTGGAGGAGGATGATGTTCCTTCTTTATACTCAATTCAATTTCTATCTCTTCTTTTTCCTCCATCTCAATTTGTTTTGATCTTTTCTCTTCAAGTTCTTTTCCACTTCTCAGCATGATCGCACTAACATTCTCTTTTGAATTCAATGCTTGGGAGGGAATTTTCCATTCATTTGTGCCTCTAATTTCCCTACACTTGAAGCTACTTGCCCCATTTGCTTCTCCAAGTTGTGAATACTTGACTTTGTTTCCTGTTGAAAAGACATGACATTTTGTTGCAAGGTAACAGTATTAAAAGCCAAAGTTTTCATCATCTCATAAAGATCATCATTGGATGATGACCCCGTAACATTGGAGTTTGTGAATGGAGGGGGTTGTCTTGCTTGATAATTCTATTAGGGATGGAATTGTCGGCCTTGATTGCCTTGTTGGGATGGGTTGTCATAGCGTAAGTTGGGATGATCTCCCCATTCGGGATTGTACATGTTGGAAAAGGGATCATACTTATGCTGGGACCGTCTATTGAATGCTCCATCAATTGCATGAGCTTGTTCAATGTAATCTTCTTGAATTGTTGGGCACATATTCGAAACATGTCCTTGTAAGGAGCATATGCTACAAACTTTCACCTGTTGCACATTTCCATAAGCCAAAGAACATACAAGAGAAGTAAGATCATTAACTTTATTTTCAAGGTTAGAAATACTTACCTCATTTACTCGTTTGTTAGAGAAGTCTCCACGAGTGCCAAACTGTTTTGAGTTAGCTGCCATGTTTGAGATCAATTGGCGTGCAGCCTCAAGTGTCTTATCCACCAATACACCTCCACTTGCAGCATCAATGATACTACGGTCAGTAGGCATCAATCCTTCATAGAAATATTGAATGAGCAGTTGATCGAGTATTTGATGATGAGGGCATTGAATGCATAGTTGCTCAAATCTTTCCTAATACTCGGAGAGTGTCTCTCCATGAGATTGTCGAATCCTACATATTTCTTTCCTTATGTTGGCAACTCGAGATGCTGGAAAATACTTCTCAAGGAAAATCTTCTTCATGGCATTCCAAATTCTAATAGATCCTAAGAGAATAGAGAAAAGTCATGCCTTTACTGCCCCTTTTAAAGAGAAAAGGAAAGCTTTCAACTTAACTTGCTCTTCATCAACTCCATTCGGTTTCATGCCAACACAGACCATATAGAACTCCTTGAGATGAGTATGAGGATCTTCTCCTGCAAGACCATTAAATGTTGGTAACAAATATATAAAACCAGATTTGAGCTCAAAGTTTACATTATTGTCGATGTTTATGCATAGTAGCTAATTTTCCACATTAGGAGCAGCAAGCTCTTTGAGTGTTTGTTGTCGTGCAATAGCCATGGTGTTCAGACGAGCTTCCTTTCATAACCTGTGTAAAGTTTTGTCTATTTCAAGATCCAATTGCACTTGACTTTGATTAATAGAACGTGTTACTAGCATAAATCATCAAGAAAACTCAAAAGAAACTAACCACATAAAAGATCAAAAACAATGTAAATTGTATGAAAATCCTATGTTAGAAAACTAAAACTGCCTTAAAAACTTAGAAAAGAGTGGAATTTGGCCTCAATAAGGTAGGGCTAGTACTACTAGTCTTGTTCAGAACGTCGTTTTCCTTCAGGAAAAGATAAGCGAAAACCTAATTCCACAAACAATTCTGTTTTGAACAGTACCGCCACCGCAAATAAACAGTACCACAGCAAGCAAAAATTTTGTTTCTTTTTTTTTAGAAATATAAATAAAAATCACAGTAACTAAAAATAACAGTATAAGTATAAGAATCAACTAAAATTACTTCCCCGGCAACGACGCCAAAATTTGTTGCGATGTTGTGGTCGCACAAATTAATTACCCTAGCTTAAAACATAACACACAAGATAGTATAGAGCAAACAAAGGGTTAATCCCACAAGGAAGATTTAGTTCAAATTTTTATGCTATACGTTATACAATTAAGGGGTTTTGATTTGTGATGATCTAAACTATGGAAGAAATTAAACTAGTGAACAAAATCAATTGAAATCGAAATTTATCAAGAAAACAAACCTTGGTTGCAAGCACACATCCACCAATAAAAATTAGAACTGATCCTTGAAATAGAACTACAATTTATATTCTGAATTTTTATTTTTTCTTAATGTTGGTTAATTAACGGATCCGTCGTATAACTAACCCTAACCAACAAACAATCACAATGTCCGCATTGATGATTTAGTTCAATGGCAACCCTAAGAACTAGATATTTGAGTGTTCTTCCTAAGTTTAATAATATAGTTCCACCATAATTATCAAGCATAGTTGCTTCACAAGTTCGTACATCACAACTCCAGTTATGATATCAAACTTAGCAATAAATTGTTCACAATAATAACTTAGAGTTCTGCTTTAGCAATTATCAACAACAATCACAGAAAATATGCATAGGAAAACAATCATACTCATTCATACTATAAATTGAAAATAAAAGGAAGAATAAATCTCACGGTTCTTGAAATTTGAAGGTTTATTGTGTCCTTGCAACCAAGAAAAGAGCTTAGCCTTATATAACTATTGAACAACTACTTTTAAATAATGAAGAGAGCATGATTTTTTTTGGGTTTGTAAAGGAAAGAATTTGTGTTTCTTAACTTCTAACTGTTGCCCCCCTTCTCTACTCTCTCGTTTTCTTTTTATATCTAAGAAACCCTAGTTCCTAATTTATAAAATAGTCCTCCCTTAAGTTGACAATTAACATTTAAATACTTTAATAACTATTTTCCCTAAAAAAGAGAAACATCCTTGCATGAAATCTTCAAACTCTGACTTAGAGGAGCTAGATTACTGATATAAAAATTTTGATGATGGTTTAGAAGTTTTGAAACGTAATTTGGACTCATTTCTTCACGAAACTTGATTGCTAGCAGAATTCAGTTGTCATCTTTGAAAAATCATATCTCCCTCATCTAACATCGTTTTTGGCTGAAATTTGAAGTTTACCGACCTTTAAGTCAAGAATCCAACAAAATTAAGTTTGCATAAATTTGACTTCTATAGCTCCAAATATTGAATTTTGAATAGACAAAGGTCAATAGTGGTAGAATGCGAGATTTGACTTTGAAGGATGTGTTTCTATGATCTTCCTTTTTTTATTTTTCTTGCATTACATTTCCAAAAAGGTATGGATGTTAGCTTTTTAGTGCTATTAGAATCACTTCATTTTGATCTCTAGAACTCACGCTCTGCATAAAATATCGACTGAACATTAAATCTGTCAATTATCTCCAATTTACTCCTTTTTGTATTTTTCATCTAAAAGTGCCTTCAAAATATAAAATAAAGAATATCAAGGCATTTTACATATAAAACATGGACAAAATATTAGGTAAATATGGGTGAAACTATCGAATAATGTGATTACATCAAACACTAAAACAAAACCATTACCTAGAGAGATAAGAAGTATGTCCATATAGCCTTTACAAGTGAACACATCTTGTTTCCTGAAAATATGTTTTGCTGACTTTTCACTAGTTTCCTTAGGTTTTGCATACCTTACAAGGTATTTAAAATATGAATTATATAACTAAAATTAATTCATTATGTGTTATAATTAACACTAACTATATTAGATTTATAATAAACTAATGAGATTGAAATACCTTTATTTTCAAGCTATTTAGGGGATTCTTTCTTCATGTGTTCATTTTTTTTACAGAAAGAACACATGGATTCCTTTTTAGTGTTAACTTAAGGATGCATGTTACGTTTCCCTTTATTATTGCCTTGAGTTTTGTCTTTCCTTCGTGTTACTAGTATTGCACTTTTTCTCAATTTCATTACTAGCCTCCCTTCCTCTTGAATCAATATGGTCATGAGTTCATTGATTGATCATTTATCTTTATATGTGTTGTGTTAGATTTTAAAGGGCCCAAATTATTATATGGGAAAGTGTTTAAAACATATTACACAATGGAGGATTTTGATATCTTAATCTTAAAGTTCTTCAATCAAGCCACAATGTTCCTCATCTTGTATGATATGCTCATAATTAAGATGTTTATGGATGAGAACTTCATGATTACGATGTTTTCTAGTACGTTGTCAAAAGTGACAAATTAATTATCAATTGCTTTTAGCAAATCATGATTTTTTCATGTTGATAAACTAAACTATATATATCAATGAATATTTTAGTTTTTATAAACATCATACCGAGATGATTAGATCATTTCTATTATTTATAAAGTGCAATATCCTGTGAAATGCTAGCATTAGAAACTACATTTGGTTTGTCTTTTCTAATTGAATATTCTATGTTCATATATCCTAAATAAAGGTGAATTCTTTCATTTCATGCTATATAGTTATCATCCTTTGGATCAAGAATATCATAATGAATATCAGAGAAATTAGTAGGTTGTCCAACCACAAAAACAAATTTAAAATGCACGCTTAAGTTAAAATTGAGGATTAAAAAAAATCCATGCTTTACCAATGTAATTTATACTGAAATTGAATATAATGACATAAAAATCACTTATATGCTAAAGTTTTAATTCAAGCATATAAATGTATTTATTTAATAATTTTATGGGTATATATTATAAGAATAATTTAATATTCTATTCTAGTCAATTATATAAATATAATGAAAATTTTATATGGGATAATATCTATTCTAGTCAATTATAATTAATTAAAATTAATATCTATAATTATTTAAGTGATCATGACATAGCATTCGACATTAAATTAAGGCATAATTTTTTATAACATAAAATAATAGATTACCTTTTTTAATTTATAAAAGAAGCACCAAATAGAACAAAAATAAAACCATAAAAATAATCAACACAAAAAACCAAAGTGACAACCATGCAAATTAAAATTACATAGCCTGAAGAAAAATAAAATGAATAGCCTAAATATGAATAATTAGAAATTAGTTTTTTTAAGGATTTATAATTATACAAAAAATTAAAAAATTCATAAAATAAAAAACCCTAAAATGCTTATTTTTGAAATAAATGTTTTTCAATTTATTCATATGTTTAGGCATGTGATATAATAATTTCCTTTACTATTAGACATCATATTCATAGCAATTATTGAAACTCATTTCATCATGAACTAGACTTTTAATCCATAAATGAAGTTAATTTATTAATTAATTTAATATAGAAAACAAGGTTGTTCCTAAAATTTTTAGGGTAGATAAAATATGGTGTTTAATTGACCACTAAATTTCTATATTTCATATTGTAGTTTTTGTTGATAAAAATATATATTTCAATGTGAGTTTAGAAATTAAAAACCTATATTTATATAAAAAGAGTTCCACTAAACTTATATTAGTATAACTCTCATACAGTTAATTTTAAAAATATTAACATGAGAGTTAATTTATTAAAATAAATAAATATTAAAGATAAATCCAACATTAATAAAAAAATAATTAAAATTAAATATTAACATGAGAGTTAATTTATTAAAATAAATAAATATTAAAGATAAATCCAATATTAATAAAAAAACATAATTTTAACAAAATATTTATTAAGAATTTTAATTCTATATCTATAGTCATCAACGAACAAAATTATTATTGGCATCGTTTATTTTTGAAAAATAATTTAAAAAAGTTATTTTTTTTACTTTCAATAAATTTTTAAAATATTTTTTAATCATTTTAATATATTATATAAAAAATAAATTAAAATAATATTATTTTAATACATTTATAAATAAAGAAACACCTCTAGCTCAATACCAAAAATGGCTCGTTATGTGCGGCGGTGGAAGCGAAGCCAAAGCATCTCAAATCCGCCATTTCCCTCCTCCGACTAGTTTTACCTTTCTCGTTTCCCCCCAGACCCCAATAAACTTCTCTCGGTCTCATAAAAATGCCAGGATTTGAGATATGGCCGAGAAAGTCACAATCCCAAACTCCATCCTCGATAGATTTAACTCCTAGCTCTTCTAGCTCATTCACTCTTGGTGGCATATTTCTGGAGCCCACCGTTTATTCTTCTACTGTTAATTTTATTTCTCATAAATGCTCTTCAATCACTATTTCAAATCCCATTTCCTTTTATAAGCACGCGAATTTCGGGGGCTTAAATAGAGGAAGGAGGAGTAGAGGTATTAATGAAGTGGTGGTTAGTGGTGTTTTTCTGTCAGTGAGCTTGAGAAATGATGGGCTTCTGCAGGAATCTAAGGTGTGTTTGGTTCAAAACGAAGATAGCAAGAGCCTGGAGGAGGAGGATCAGGTGGCAAAGGGAGGTAATATTGTTTTTGAGAGTAAAGAGAACCGGGAGGTTAAGGAACGAGGAGGTTTTGCTATGAATACCACTAAGCATCTGTGGGCTGGTGCCATTGCTGCCATGGTTTCAAGGTTTGTGCTTCTGGTCTTGCTCTTTCTAATTTTCTTGACCTTTTCATTCACTGCCAATTATGGGCTTTTTTTTTTGTTAACTTATATGTTGAATATCGTTAGTTCGATTGCAAAATCCGTGTTATAGCTGCGATGCTGCACCAAATTTTATTTTTCCGGGGGTGGCACTATGCATCGTTATTGTTTCTTACTACGATAAATGCCGTTGAAAATTTACTGTAGTGATGTTATTGTATCAGAACTTGTGTGGCTCCGCTTGAGCGATTAAAACTGGAATATATAGTTCGCGGTGAGCAAAAGAATATTGTTGAGCTAATCAAGACAATTGCTACTACTCAAGGCTTGAAGGGTTTTTGGAAAGGGAATCTTGTTAACATTCTTCGCACTGCTCCATTTAAAGCGGTCAATTTTTGTGCTTATGACACATATCGGAAGCAACTGCTTAGATTCTCAGGAAATGAGGAAACAACGAATTTCGAAAGGTTCATTGCTGGTGCTGGTGCTGGCATTACTGCGACAGTTCTCTGTTTACCACTTGACACGGTATGTGGAAACTTGAGATTCTCTTCCTTTCTGGCACTGGACTTACTCTTCATTGTAGAAGTACTAACATAGCACACTGATTATGCAAAGCTAGGATAAAGTGGCCCAAGTTGACTGCATATAGCCATTTATTTTCACCTGCTGAATGATTTTGGTTTTCAGACTGTGGTACGAGAGCTCAGTAATCTTGCTCCCATAATTTCTTCTATATTCCTGGCATTAAGCTTATATTAGGGAAGATTTATATCAAAATATCCATGGGAAAGGAAACAGTTTGAGACTGTAGATGAAACAATCAACCAAGCTGGGCACCTTTTGCCCCTTTTCCGAACACTTGTTTGCTGGGAATATAAGATACGTCCTTGCAATGTCTTGCCAAATTTACTTTGCATAACTAGATAAATTTACTTTATATGACTTGATGGCGTGTCTCAGTAATGTGATATTTATGATAAGAAATCAAAATGACCTGTTTCATATTCTGTATGCCAAAGAAAACATAACTCTGGACTGTTTTATTGGTTGTGGAAAGTTATTGATAAATAATCATGTGGACAATCACCCTAAGCTTTGGGTGGAACTTGGAATGCAATATATACCATTTGTAGTGATACAATGTGTTAATTGTAGTTTTCCTGCTATCTAGTTACGCTACCATGTAAAATATTTAGCTTATAGTTGTAAAAATTAACCTCTTCCGCTCTGCTCCTGATAGAAATAGCTAAATATTTACATTTCAGGATTTCATTGTTATGAAGGTGCACCTGGGGGCCTGCAGCCACCTATGGATTCTAACATGCTTTTTAATTACTTTATCTTCTAGATCCGGACCAAGATAGTTGCACCTGGTGGGGAAGCTTTGGGTGGTGTAATTGGTGCTTTTCGCCACATGATACAAACTGAAGGTTTCTTTTCACTTTACAAGGGCTTAGTACCTTCTATCTTGAGTGTGGCGCCATCAGGGGCAGTTTTCTATGGTGTGTATGACATACTGAAATCAGCTTACCTTCATTCACCGGAAGGTCAGAAGAGACTTCAGTATATGAGCTATCACGGGCAGGAATTAAATGCCTTGGACCAACTGGAGTTGGGACCAATCAGGACATTAGTGTATGGGGCATTTGCTGGTGCTTGTGCAGAATTTGCTACATACCCATTTGAAGTTGTGAGGAGACGGCTTCAACTGCAAGTCCGGGCTACCAAGATGAGTGCATTGGTGACCTGTGTCAAGATAGTTGAGCAAGGAGGAATTCCAGCTCTTTATGCTGGACTGTTTCCCAGCTTGCTGCAGGTATAAAGTTGAAAGCTCTGTACACAACGGACTTCCTTATGAGCTGTTATGCCAGAGCTTTATGCTAGTTATATGCATATTGCTTGGTTATAATTATAAGACATGCAGAATTTTATGATATTTAACTTTGGAAATAATAGAATTCTTGACTAAAACAAAAACCATCCAAATAGCCGAGATAGAAGTTCTGCTTATGTCAACTTCATATTATGTTAGGTTTAACAAAACAATGATCTAAAGTCTCATGGATTACAAAACATTAGCACCATAACATAATTGAAAGGAGAAGACGGATCCATGGATCTAGCACCCAACTATTCTGGGTTGTAGTTAGTTGAGCTTATGGGAGTTTGGAACTGAAATCCACATGGTTGTACCTTTGGGGCAAAAACCTATTACATTACACTCTATAACTGAAATCTAAATGTTCTGGAACTTGTCATGCTTATCTTTTATTAAAACAAGCTATTACTTTTATTGCAATGCTGCTTACAGAGTTTGCACAGTCCTTCCAAAATTTTGACAATTGTTCTTTTCCAATATGTTTCATCTTCAGGTACTTCCTTCAGCTGCAATTAGTTACTTCGTCTATGAGTTTATGAAGATTGTTCTCAAAGTGGAATGACAGAGGAAATATGATCTATTAGAGAAAACTTGTAGGTGGCATGTATACTAGTGACTCAAGGGGAGCACTGGATATAAATCAGAATGGTTAGACCAGTCATTTACACAACGATTACCATTGATTTATCAACATATTCTTGTTATGCAGAAGGAGGAACCGCAAAATTTTCAATATCTATAATCTTCTTTGGTTGATTGGATTACTATTCTATCTTTGGCAACTATCCAAATTTTAGGCTTTTCTGCTTTAAAAAACTTGATTTTGGTGAAATATACTTCAAATCTGAACGCCATTGGCAAAAATCCCTTGTTGTTTAGTGGTTTAGGCACGCATAATGTCATGGAGCTTTTAAAGTAGATCCTATATGGTTTTACTGCTGTCCTTATGCTTAACTACAGCTCCAAGGGAAACGAATTACATGAACAAACTGAAAGAACAAAGTTTCCTTCTGATATTGGTGATTTATCGTACGTGTCTCCATTTTGGTCACTGCTCATGTGCTTATTTTGATCATCGTGATTTGCTATCCTTTCCCAGATGGTTGGGAAAACGTATTGATAAGGGCCATCATGCATGCCTATGGACTATAATGTTTAAGCATAAGAGTTTGTTTTGCAAGTAGTTTCCATCTGATTCCATTTACATGCATGTTCATCTTATTTTGCTACCTGAATACAAATTCAATCAATTCTGTATGGATTAAATACCAATAAGAGGACTTTTCACAAGGGATGCTAGTTTTTTTTCCCTCATAGAAGTGCTCTTTACGAACCTTCTTGATGTTTACCTTTCAATTTTCTATTTAGTGAGGGCAGGTGGTGGGAAATCGATATCAAAAGATGCGGAAGACGGACTTCCGGAAAAAAGATTGTTTTGAAGAGGCAGTTATGAATCTCATCTCCATCTCGAAATGATATGAACAGTGTTTCAAGCCTACCCCAATCTTTCGAGTAACATTTTGATGATTACTTTATCGCAGATTTTTTTTATTTCGATCACACTTGGATACTTTTGTTGAGGTAATCCATAGTGAGGTCCCGCCAAATATGAAAGTGCACCTACTGTTGCTTTCGAGTTTCGCTCTTGATTTTGTGGTTTGTGGTGGAGTGTGATGATGGTTTTTTTTTTAAATATTTTTATTTAGTAATTTATTAAAATATATTTTTTATTTTTTTATTTTAAAATATTTTGTTTTTTTATAATTTTAAATGTTTTGATATATTGATATCAAAAATAAATTTTAAAAAATAATAATAAAATATTATTTTAATACATTTACAAACAAAAAATACTTTAAAAAATAATCACTACTATTATCTCAAATAATACCTAACTCTAACTATTGGATGACTATACTCACATATACATTATTTTGATATATTTAAAAAACATTTTAATAAATAAGACTTTAAAAAATAAATAAGGTAAAAATAATTCACGTAGAGTTATGACTCCATGATTCAAACTCAAAATCTTTAGCAATATGGACAAAATGGTTTTACCATTAGGGCATCCTTTTGTTGACACAACAACAAGTACAAAGAAGGGGAGAGAAGGTTATTATGGATTTGCTTATACTATAATCTTAGATATTAACATGTCTAAAACAATTAACATTTAGTAATAAATAAGGTTTACAGAAAATCTCAAAAGATCAAGACTTTTTCAAGATTGATGGATGAACCAGTATATTGAGACCGCTAGACTTGAACTCCATGAGAACTTGCAAAACAAGTCTTGTGCGATAAGGGATCCTTCCATACTTAAATTATCAAGGATTGAAGAGGAAGGAAGGTTTTAAAACTCTGTTGTGTGTGTTCATACCAAAGATGCAAGAAATTATCACAAGTTGAAGGTAAGAACCTTTATCTCTTCGGTGGTTCCTATACAGTGGCGGAGCCATAGAAAATTAAGGGGGTAATTGTTCCCTTAATTTTATTTATTATTTTAAATAATAAGTATTGTTTTAATTGTTTTGAATTAATTAAAAGTTAAATCATTTTTATTTAAATTGATTATAATATGGAATTAAAAATTTTCATGAGATCAATATGCAAACATTTTAATTGTTGTCAGTGAATAAAAATTGATATTTGTAAAATTCAAGGTTGGTTTTTTTAGAAAAAACAATTTTTTTATTTTTGAAAATGATTTATTATGATAAATTTAAACTATCAATCCTAATTCATATTGAATATAATATAAAAATGATATGAAAAATAAATTATAAAATTATTATAATTATAAGATGTTTATTGTATTAGAATATTATTTATAATTATTTATAATTAATATTATTTCAATATTGAATATTAATTAAAGAAATTAAAATTGATAAATATTATATTTTTTAATAAAAAAAAGACGTTAATGTGATAGTCTAGATACGATGAATATCTGGGATTGAGATTAATAGTATGTCCTCTGAATTTCAGCAATTCCATGTTTCTTGCCATGTACGTTTTCTGCCTTCACTTGAGTGACCTCTCTCGGTTGTGATTTGCTTAGCCTTGAATGTCTTGATGGTCAAAGCGATAATAGTACCAAAGCTGTTTCTTGCCATAGTAGCATGTCATTGCTTGGATTCCATTCTGACACGTCCGTTTCTTGCCATTTGCTCTCTGCTTTTTTCTTTGTGGATTGCAAAAGAGGCCTAACGGCTCCAAACAAAGACATCTAACGACAAGTAAAGCCTGGTTGTACTTGAACAGTAATGAAGCTAAAAAAATTTAAATTTTAAAGATAAATTATTAATAAATACTATAAATATGTATTATAAATTAATTTGAAATATATATACTACTTTATATTAAATAAAATTAATTTAAAATATTTTTAAAATAAAACAATTNTGACAGTTTGTTATATTCCATAATTTATAGTTTAACTGCACTTGAAGAGAAATTTGTATAAAAAAAAGGTAAGGGATAGTAGCTCAAAAAAAAAAAACTTGATTAATTACGGAAAGAAAAAGAAAGAAAAGGGAAAATTTTAGGATAATAAGTTGGAAATATATATTATATATTATATTAAAATATAAGTAAATAATAATAACTTTACTTTCCATGTTTCAACCTCCTAATATATTAATATGTTAATATAAAAAATATTAAAAAAAATTAAAAGAGCGATTGCCTACTATATGGCTCCGCCACTGTACCTAAGCCTCACATATTAACAATAAACTAAAACTATTTAGTGTTTTACTATGCAAGTTTATAGTAAAATGTTGAGCAGTTTTTTTTTTTTCATTTTGNTTGTTTTTTATTTTTTATTTTTTTTGTTTTTTTTTTATCATTTCATGCCTTTATGGGTTTTGTTTTTGCTTTTTTCTTTGTGTATTTTTCTTTTAATGAATTTTTTTGTTTAATTTAGTTTGTTAAAGTTAATTTTTTTATTTAGTTATCAAATTTTCATAACATAGATTTTGAGTTTGACGGGTTAAACTAGTTTGACGAGTTAACCTAAATTTTTTTTCTTTTTAATTAATAACATATACTAAAACTGTTTAATGTTCCACTGAGCAATCCACAGTGAAACGCTAAGCTATTTTATTTTTTTTTTGCTTTTTACGCCTTTATGGGTTTTTTTATTGGTTTTTTTTCTTTGTTTTTTTTTCTTTTAATAAATGTTTTATTTTAGTTTGTTAATGTTAATTTTTTTTAGTTATCAGACTTTCATGACATGGATTCCGGGTTCGACTAGTTAACTTGGATTTTTTTTGTTTTTTTCTTAAGTTTGACGAGTTAACCCGGAATTTGTTTTTTGCTTTTTTTTTCTTTTTAGTTAATTTTTTTGGTTTAGTTTAGTTTTTTAATGTTAAATTTCTTTCTATTTAATTATTAGACTTTCATGACATGTATTTTAGGCTTAACAGGTTAACCTGTTAAATTTTTTTCTATTTAGTTATCAAACTTTCATCATACGAATCTCATATTTGATGGGTTAATTTGATTTGAAAGGTTAATCCAATTAATTCATATTTTTTTCCTTTTCTTCATTAGTTTTTTTCTTCCTGTTGGTTTTTTTAATTAATTAATTTAATTATTATACTTTTATGACACGACCTTATAGCCAGACCCACATTCAAGACTCTTGGGTCTGGTGTTGTAATAAGATTCACTTAAACTTGAGTTATGTAAATTTAATATTATTATTAATATTATAAATATTACCCTTGGGTTAAACGTTGTAGCTAAACCAAAGGTTCTTAGGCATATCTTTGCAACAAGATCCAATACTCTTGGATCTTAGCCCTTTTTTAATATTTTTTATGCATGAAAAAAAATAACCTATAGCGTGTGCCTTTGTTTTTTTCCTTTTTTTCTTTTTCTTTTTAAGCCTTTTATTGTGAATTGCACAATACAGTTCATAGTGAAAAAACTGGTGTTTTTAGTTTTTTTTTTATTTAGTTTTTTAATATTAAACTTTTTCTATTTAATTACCAGACTTTCATTACATGGATCTCATATTTGACAGGTTAACCCAGTTTATTTAGATTTTTTTTCTTCATTAGTCTTTTTTCCTGTAGGTTTTTTTCTCTTTGCTTTTTCCTTTTTAATTAATCTTTTTTAATTTTTTTAATAATAAATTATTTTTCTATTGAGTTATTACACTTTCATGACACGAATTTTAGGTTTGATAGGTTAATTTGATTTGACAGCTTAACTAGGTTGATTCAAATTTTTTTCTTTTTCCTCATTAGTTTTGTTTTTCTGATTTCATCTTTTAGTATTGTATGCAGTCCACAAGTGAAAAAGGCTAAAACTTTTAGTTTTTTTTCTTTTTCTTTTTTCATGTTTTTCATTTTGGATTGCATAGTGTAGTCCACGGTAAAAAAACTGATATCCTTTTTATTTTTAATTATTTTTTTAATTTAGTTTGTTAATATTAATTTTTTTTATATTTAGTTATCAAACTTTCATGACATGGATATCATATTTGACGGGTTAACCCAGTTAATTTAGATTTTTTTTCTTTTTCTTCATTAGTTTTTTTCTTCTTATAATTTTTTTCTTTTATTGTTTCTTTTTATTTAATATTTTTTTATTTGATTTAGTTCATCAATATTAAATTTTTTTTATTTAATTATCGACTGATGCCTTTAGTTTTTTATTTTTTTTTCATTTTTTGTTGTTGTTTTTATGCTTTTAACTATGAATTGCACACTATATTATACTGAAAAAGCTGATGTCTTTTTATTTGTTTTTTTCCTTTTTAATTATTTTTTTATTTAATTTAGTTTCTTAAAGTTCAATTTTTTTTCTATTTTGTTATCAAATTTTTATGACACGGATTCTGGGTTTGATAGCTTACCCCAGTTAATTTTGTGTTAACCTGTCAATTTTTTTTTCTATTTAGTTATCAAACTTTCACAACATGAACCTAAGATTTGACGGGTTAACCTGATTTGATGGGTTAATCCAATTTTTTTTCATTGATTTTTTTCTTTTATTTTTTTTAATTAATCTATTTAATTATCACCCTTTAATGACATGACCTTGTAGCTAGACTCATATCCAAGATTATTGAGTATGATATTATAGTCAAACCTACTTAAACTTGAATCATGCAAGTTTAATATTATTATTAATATTATAAATATTATTTTTGAATTAGGCGTTACAACTATATTCAAGACTCTTGGATGTAGTTTTAAAAAAAATTAATACTTTTAAATTTTAAATTTTTAAAATATTTTTTATACAAAAATCATTGAACTGTGATATTAGATCATGTAACTAGGATGTACAAAGGCCACTAGGAGGATTGTGAAACTGGAATAAACCTTTGAGTTTTCGCATCACCATGATTGGCAGGCCAATCAGCACATTAGTTGCCTATGTACAGGAGTGAAGAACATGCACCACCCACTCTTTGTTTATCAGCACTCGCATTTGATGGAAGATAGGGCCGTTAATATTTACCTTATTTTGTTTTTTATTAATATAGACATTTTATTAGTTTACATGTAACTTAATTAATATTATAAATTCTAAATTTAATGATAATATAAATCTTTAATGATTTTGAAAAAAAATAAACTTATAATTATTAAAAATAAACTCAAAACTTAACAACTCCTTCAGTTCCTTCTTGATCAAGTCAAAAATTGACTTTGATTCCTCCTCTAGGCTCTAACTTAAGAGATGATCACGATACCCCATTGGCTATGCAATTTCAAGTGTCCGTTTGACTGCCCACAACTCTGCACCAACACCGTTCGCTCTGTTTTAAAACAGGCGTCCCTTCCTAATCTTTTCATGACATTAGATTTTATCGAGATAAATAGTGGGATTTTAACAATGAGCTAATGTTGTAAAGCTCACTACATGGGGTTTCTCCTTGTACAATTTATTGGTTCAGATGTTTGCATTTGTCCTCTTGCAGGCCTCGCAACATATCTGGGAAGGGTCTTCTTGGTACTGCAAGATCAAGCTAGTTTCTATCTGTATCTTGTTCATCTGCCTCTATTGTATTACATGCTGCTGTGCTATGCTGATCTCGTTGCCTTTTGAACCTTTTCCGTTTGGCGTTCCATTTTAGCTTCAAGGAAACAGTTGGCACCTCCGATTACTATATTGCCTATCAAGTGACTTGGTCATGGTGCATCAAAATCACACATAGAGATGCAGAGTGTTCCGTGGGCGCTTGGTGCGTGCCTGTAGTGTGGTGGCTACCACACCAACAATGAAAAGTATCGATGGTGGGACCATTAGAGATGTGGATAGCAGTATAATGAAGCTTACGCGGAGTGCACGTAGCCTGATTGAAAATTAGACCCTAATTAAAACATGCTACCAAGCTGCCTATTGTGGCACCTTTATGACGCAGCTCAAGCTGTTGTTTCTTGATCTGAACTCATTGGGATGTTACTTCAGTTATTCCTGCACTGCATTCCGATGAAATGAGAGCAAATTAATATTATACATATTTAAGCATCATGCATGAAACAAAATGAAGTCTGACAGCTAAATAGATGGCGAGGGACAAGACTCCATATTTGCAATATTGTTAGGGCGGGCGCAATTGTTGGTGTTCAATGACAGATTTTGTAGGAAATTTGTCATTCTGATAAGCCTGCATTGATGTTTATCCCAGTAACCTTCCTTTTCTTTTCTTTTTTCCTTTTTTGTCATTAGGATGTGGCCGTGCCTGCTCTTTAGAATCTTCAGGTGGCGTCCCTCTCCGTTGGTGGCATTGGGGACGGTACGGACTTCTTCCGATATTTATTCAAGTAGGGATATATGCATGTATACATATAAATATATATATACACGTGTGTGTGTGGATGCTTTGCTTTGAAATATCGCTTGTTATCCTGTTCAGTTCCCTATTGAGAAGAAAAGCACGCGGATTGAAATATCGCTTTATTGTCTTGCTCGGGCAATTGAAAGCTTCTTTACCTGCATGGTAGATGCAGGATATTTGCCGCAGTCCAATAATTTGAAGAGACCTGATGTGGTGGTTTTCAGCATCTCGACAGCTATAACAAAGTACTGCTCTGAGCAGGAGAGGGAAGCGTTCCGATCCTCCTGGTGAAGCACCATCTCGCGACCAGGATGGGTTGAAAGCAAGATGATTGACCTTGCGGTCCAATTTGATTTATTCATATTTTAGTATGTACTTAAACGGAGTTATATGTGTTCAGATTCATAAATTGCTCGGATTGGAGTAATTGTTTCCCAGTGATGCGCACCAACACTTGTTGTTAACTGAGCGATCCAGGCAACTGTAGACTCGTTTCCAAAACTGATGGTTACATCTGAATGCTGCGGCTTACAAATCAGGAACTTTAAGACATTTGGTGCGATAACAATGGAGGACAGAAATTCATGTCTAGGATTCACTTGAAACAAATAGATTACGATAACACACACAAGAAACATTGAGGCAAATGCAATATTTTCTTTCCACAAATCTTCATAACCCAAACTGACAGTATCTAAAGAAAACCCTCAATCCCCCCAAAACAAGAACCCTAATCCGAAGAAACAAAGAGCATCTCAAACCTCATCTTCATGAAGAAGCATATTGGGTATCCCTTTAGTAACCGGAAACTTTCTTCCTGTCTCAGGACAAGTCAAAGCCCCCTCTTCGAGATGAAGCTCCAAAAGAGCGTGGTGAACCTTCCTTAAGAATTCCTCAGACTGAAGCATCGATGAATCGGCCTCCTCGGGAAGCTCAGCGTAGCCCAAGGTTCGTGCGCCGTCGACAAGGGCTTTCCACTCGAGCTTAGGGAATAAGTTTCTGACGAAATCAGGATTGAAGTCCACTTGCTTTTCGAGCACTTGCTCTACCTCGATTCGTAAAGGGAAGCCGTTGGAAACTCCCTTGATATTGGAGGATAGCATGTTGTGAGTAAATAGCCTCATGTCCGATCCCTCCCTGTCACTCAAGTCTCAACAGTAGCTGCAAGCCAGCACCGAAGCAGAGGAGGGCAAACGGGTTTTTAGAGTGTTGCTGGAGGAAGGAAAGGAAGGAGATTCGTTTTCAGAAGGACGACCACGGCCGCGCTTAGCTGAGGACGAGCTAGGATAATTCAGGTGGTGCTAGAGCTAAACCCTAAGCCTGGTTATATGCTGGTTCTGGGCCTCCTTAAAAGTAGGCCTCTTCTGTTTGCGCACTTGAGCTTTTTAATTCAGTATCCAAAGACAATAAAAAAATGGTATTCCACATTTGTATTTATTAACAATAAACAAACAAAACTAAAATAACAACTATATTTCTTTTACTGTTCAGAATCGCTCATTCACAAAAACTGTCCATTTTTTCCCTGATTTTTCCATTTTGATTCTTTTTTTTTTCTGTCTACAATTCGATAACTTAATTTGTTTTATTTTTAATTTTATATAGCCAAATTAATTTTTTTATGGTCTTATGCACTTGAAAGTGTTCTGGTTTATTTCTCTCTAAATTATCTAATTTTTTTAAATGTTTTAATATTGAATTAACTATCAATTTTATGAAACTGAGTTTCTGCTTTTACTTAAAAAAACAAATTGAGAGGTAAAGAAACAAAAATGACATTAAGGAAGGAACAGTGGACTTTTTCATAAAAAGCATGCAAAAGTTTCATTTGATTCCCCAAGTTTCAATTTTCTCGTATTTCATCCCTCTTGTACTTTGTTATTATGTTTTGCTCCTAAACATTATGTTTGTTATATTTTAGTTATTGAAAGTTGAGAGGAGAGAAAATGACTAACTTGAAAAATTAAAGACAGAGAAAGCTCTCCGGTGCCATTATTTTGGTCACCAATAACACCAAAGTTGGAGTGCATGGATTTGATTTTAAGAGATAAATTCAATTGATGTGGTTTTAACCTTCAATAATGTCATAAAAAATAGTTTGAGCCTTAAAATTTTTATTTAAATTTTTAAATTAATTAAAATGTGTGTTTGTTAATGGAAAAGAGTTTTAGAGGTCTATAACATTTTTTCCCCATGTTTTGGAGCGGAAAATAGTTTGAGATCTAAAAACTTGGATGTTTATTTATTTATTTTTATCACTAGGCACAAGTGCAATGCTTACCAGCGAATGCCAATGATGTATTATCCAAAATCTTTATAATAAAAACTCACTTAAGTCACAAATTCCAGGCATGAATGAGCCATCATTTCAAGCCAAAAAATGCCTAGATTTGATTCTCTAAACCCTTATTTTTTTATATTTTAAAATAAAATTCTATTTAAATAATTAATTATAATGATATTTGAATTATTCCATGTTTCATAAATGATATTTGAGCTTTTTATTACAATACTTGTTTTATGACTGCATAAGAAACTAATGTGCACAATGTTTTTTTTTTTTTAATATATATATATATATATATGTATATGTTGTTGTTGCTATCATTATTATCAATGTTTGTGACTTTTATTTTTATAAAATCATATAAAAATAATTAAAAATTTATTTTTATTTTATTTTTATAATTTCTCTATAGATCATGATAATTTTTATTTGAATAACCATGATTTTGATAATAAAAAACTAAGTTCCCTCCAAAATTAGAAAAAAAAACTAACAAATAATAAAAATCAAGTTTTGAATAAAAAATGCATTTTCTTCTTGTTGAATTTAAATCATTTGAGTTATATATATATATATATTAATTGATTTTTGTTTTTTCAAATATCCATGTTGTTAATAGAGAAATCATTCTTCCATCAAAATAAAAAAAATAAAACAAAAATAAAAATACATTTAGCTAAGAGAAATAATTTTTTCCTTAAAATCTAAATTATTGGATTTTTTATGAATATTTATTTTAATTAAAAAATTAAGGAATATGTTCCTTTTAAATTTTAAATAGGTGAGTTGTATTTAAATAATACATTTACAACGAAGAAACAAAATCATATGTATTTGACAACTAGAATTTGCATCTAAGATAAATAACACCACAAAAAAATTGAAAATCCTAGTGGAATGTTTCATTTCCATATAAGAAATATTTCATAGTATTGTAAATTGTTGATAAAAAATAGAAATTAAATACTATCATGAAAAACTAACTTGTTAGATTTTTATTCCATCCAATTTTAAATAACAACATGACAACCGTAAAAAATATTCATGCCTAAAAATCATTATTTCTCTATGCCTTCGATATCTCCGATAGAAGTTTCTATGATAGAAACTTCATGTTTCCATTAAAACTTTCCAGGTTTCCACCATTAACCCTGGTCTATCTAATCTTCTCTCGATGCACCTTTCTATGCGTTTTTTTTTTTTTTTCTAAAGAGTCATGCAAATAAAATCTTTATGCATATTTTTTTTTTCTATTCACACAACTTTTTTCTATGCAACTATGTCAATGGCACTCATCATCACAAGCATCCCTCCTAGTAGTGGCACAGTACATCAATCATGATATCACACAATAACCAAGAAGCACCATAGCTAGTTAACGATTTTCATGTTTTATGAAAAGCATTATTTTTTTCTTCCAACGGATTTTCAGCTTCATAATCAATGGTGAGGACTAGTTTCTCCATTAATGATATGCCTTATTCTTCAGAAAGAAAAGTTCAAGAACTAAAATACATTTGGTCACTAATCACTTGCCATTAGAAAGCTAGAGCCATAGCCACGTATCCATACAATCTCATCATATAAAGCCAATCATTCTTGTAGTTGTACACCAAGCAATTCTAGGCCTATAAAATCACTTTCATGTTAAAGATACATATTTTTTTTATTTTTATATTATTTATTTATTACATGTTACTCATTTAAATATTGAAGAGTCTCTATCTCTCATAAAACTTGTTTCAAATTGAGAATGTTTAGCTATCAAGTACAACCCATAAACTAAAAAAAACTCAATTATACTAACATCCTAGAATGCAACTATGGAAATAACCTCTTTTATCTCAAATATTTTCACTACTTCATCAAATCTAAACCTGCTTGAATTGTTTATTTTAGTATTACTAAATGCTTAGATAATTTTGGTGCAAACAAGGTTTAGCTACCCATCATTTCACTCTTAATCTTTGGATTGTCATGAAAGACAAGTGACACTAGAGTCGATAAAGTAATTAACAACAATGAGATGTACCATAATCATTTATAGAAGTGAACTTCAATCTTCATAGAAAAAAGAAAAGGAAGAAAAGGTTAACTTTAATTTTATCTACTTCAATTATGTACATGTGTACAAGGCCGGAGCCTTTTACAAGGCTTAGATAGGCTGTAGCCTAGGTAACAAATAATATTTTGCCTAATAAAAAAAAACACACACACATTTGAACAATTGAACCTTTATAAATTGTGAGGCTTTCTAAACACAAAATTACACAAAGGAGAGGAGTATAGACAAAAGTAAGGACACAACATTATAATTGCAACCCGTGGAAAATAAATGTTTTTGTATGTAATTAATTGTAAAATATGTTTTGTTTGGGGTGTTTATATTTGTGGTAGTGATTGCTTTTTAAAGTATTTTTTACTTTAAAATATATTAAAATAATATTTTTTTTATTTTTAAAAATCAGCTTTAATAGCATTACATTAAAACGATCCAAAAACACTAAAAAAATAATTTAAAATAAAAAATAAATTTATTTTTTAAAAATGTTTTTAAAACCTGAAAATAAACTAACTATATATCACTAAAGAGTGTCAAAACATGAACAATTTGGGTTAAAAAAATAATAATTGTGATCAATTGTGTTTTGTAGGGCATACACACTTATATTAATTAATCATCCCAGGTTATTTTTCTTAAAATTAACAATTATTATCAATCTTATTAGTGTTTCTCTCAAACATCATACCGAGTTATAATATGATTAAGCTATAGAAATTGCATATATGGTAGCTACCGAAGAATGTGAAACTAGTAGAGTGGCTAATCAAATCGGTAATTTACATCGAAGTGAAACTACTTATTGGAGCTCTCATTTTGATTCTATTTGCAGCTTAATAGATATATATGGTGCAACTATTACTTGCTTGTAAGTATGGTTCAAGAAGGATCTTCTAACTCTACATATGAAAAAGCTAGTGGTTGTTTGATTGTGATTAAATCTTTTGAATTTATATTCATCTTATATTTTATGCATAAAATAATATGGATTACTGATTTACTTTGTCGAGTTTTGCAGAAAAAATCTCTTAATATCTTAAATGCAATGGATCTTGTATCAACTACTAAAGTATTACTTTAAATTTTGAAAGATGTTGGATTTGAACTTTTTCTTGGAAATATGCAATTTGCTTGCACAAAATATAAAATTGACATACCACATGTGAATGCTTCATATTAAAAAATACAGGTCGTTCATATCAACAATAAGGTTCAACGATAATTTACCAATATTATCATTACGATATATTTAACTCAATAATTTATTTTAAGTTGGAAAAATTAAATTCTAAATTAAGTAATGGGATAGTGAAACATGTTAAAACTATGTTTCGCTATAAAATGAAAAAGCAGCTCTTAGCAGATTCTTTGATGAATTACATTGAACGAAAGCTTGTTAAAGATATTAATTCGAATTTGATCATAGATGAATTATATTTTACAAAATATCAAAGGGTGCAACTTTGATGGTATAATTTATTTTTATTTTGAATTTTATGTACTTTAAATTTTATTTTTTATATATTTTATGTTACGTATTTGAATCAAAACTTTACTGTTAATCTAGCAAATTTATATCTTCGAGTGAATGATTAATCTTAAAAAATAATTTATATATACTTATATCATAGCTTAGAATAGACAAAATTCCTACCTCCATCATTGCATGTATACTAACATAAATAGGCATTGTTTCCTCGTATTAGTTTTGCATTGGGGTCCAACTTATCTAGACAAATCCTTGGCATGATCTGAAGGAGTTGAAATTAGTTATTTTCGTGTGCTAAACCAAGTCAACTTAAATTTTCTTGCAATTTCTTTTAGCTTTTCTAGTCATGATTAGGTGACACACTGATTAGTACTTAAAAGTATATTTTTATTAAGGTTTTATATAAGTGTTTTGCACTTGAAGTATTAATAACTCCTTAATTAAAAAATATTTTATAATAACAAGTTTGATATTATAAGATACCTTTAATTTATGATAAATGTTGTAACCCATTTTTGGATACCCCTCAAATAAAATAATAATAATAAAAAAAATAGAACAATGTCATTTTGAGAGACATTGCTCCTCTCTCTTTCTCCCTGCATGCTGCCCAAAAAAAAAAACCAAAACCCCACCAATAGAAAGTAGTGCAGGCATGCCCTGTAAAGCCACGCCTATTAGAAACCTCGCCCGGTGTCCCCTGTTCCCTATGCGCAATAGCTGTAATGCCTCCCCCCTCCCCTTTTGCTTATAAATACTGCTATCAACACTACCAAGGGAGGGAAGGTTTTTTTTTTTCTTTTTTGTGAGGACAGGGAGGGCAGTTTTTGAATGAGAGATGAGGGAAGCTTGAAACAAGGGAGGGAATTTAAGAGAATGTAAACAGGGAGTGTAGAAAGGGAAGAGGCTTGATAAGAAAAAGAAGAGAAAGCAAAACAAAATACCAAGGAAAGTGTGCAGTCGAGTCTCACCATTGCTTGGAGTTGTTGTCCGTGAGTGACAACACCTCCACCAGCCTCCATTATCATCACCACCAGCTGCTACTAGCCTCCAAGTTGACAACAATACTATGAGAAGCAAAAGGAAGAAACAAAAACAGAGGAGAACACAGCACAAGAAAAAACATAGAAGAAAAAGAAGAAAGGCCGACCACTGTCTTAGCTATCCTCCGGTCAGCAACCGCCAACAGCACCGCCTTTAGAGCCACCACAACTCAACCCTCTTTCCTTTATCTCCTTTTACTATTCATCTTCTTGTATGCAGAATGTGCACTGTACATGTTCTGCAAGCAAGAAGATAATTACTTAGTTACTGTGTAGGTGCACAATATCTGACTAATTAATTAATTGGTTACTGTACAAGTGTACAGCAGCCCCAGTTACTGTGCACTGTACAGGCGCACAATATCGGCTTATGTTTGTTTCAGATTGGAACATTAGCCCAGTTCATGCGGCTTGGCTGAGTCCAGCCCTGTAGAAACTAGACCCCAATTTATTTTAGGCTAATTTCAGTCTAGTTTCCTTTTGGGTCGAGTTTGACTTATTCAAAAAATTTTCTTCATAGAATTATTTAAAAAATAATAGATTTTTTTGCAAGTTTGTTGATGTATTTTGATCAATATCGATTTGTATTTTTATACTATAAAAATACAAATCCGATATAAAAATCCCTAATTTTTTATCAAGATATAAAAAATAAAAAATATTTTATTTTCATGCATACAACCTAGTCTCTTCAATATATATATATATATATATATATATATCATCACAATATATTTTCATACAACAGAGAAAATTTCAAAAAAATATGTATTAACATGCATTTTGGCTCTAATAACTAGTTTATTAAAGTCATGAGAACTAGGTTAATATTTCAAAAATTCCATAACAAAATTATTTTGTTTTCTTTTAATATCTAGGGTTATAATCTTATACTTAAGACGTATTCTGGATAATTCTTGTGTTGAGGTCAGAATTACCCAATGAGATAAAAATCTCTTTACTAAGGATGACTTTTCTTAAATCATACTAAGAACTAGAAAACATAACAAGATCTTAGATTTTATCAGACAATAAAACAATGCAACTTACCTAAGGTAGGACATATTTGAGGTACTAATACATTTTCTTTACGCAACTAGTCCCTGTACTTGATCTCTATGACTAGTTAGGGTTCCTAGTGACCAAAATACTAGGTGGCGACTCCCATTTCATTTTCCACCAATAAAAAACTAGATTTTCTTGTCCCCTAATATTTTGCTAAAGATATATACATTCCTGATAAAAGTGGAAAACTCGCCGCTACGTTGTACACATGTGATAAAATGGTGATTCCACTAACTTGGGGACTAAGCTTTGTTTTTGTCTGATTTATTTATGTTTTCATGTGTTTATTGTTAATATGTCTTTCCTTGTTTTCTTTTTCCTTATATGCTTTAAATGTTTTACACATATTGTTCATACATTGTATAGAATTGTCTCATGCATCACATACTTTAATTTTAAGAAGCATACACAAGCTTTAAGTTAGGTGGAGGATTAACGATCTGCCCTATGACTATTGGTCAGGGTTTAAATATGTGAAATGCCCAACTCATAAATGAGTGTCTGCTTGGTAATGGTGGGCATACGTGTCTTAACTATTCTTTGCAATGCCCCTATATTGTCTTTACGAAGAACGTCATGGGTAGATATGAGACCCTTCAAGACAAATAGAAAACCTACCCATTCTCACTTAACAAATAGAGCTTGTCCTTAGGATATGTATCTTACTTTTATTTGCATCATAATTAATAATATTAAATTCATCAATCCTAGTTTTGAGTTGAGATGCTAAGTACCTATCTTTCCAAAAATTTAGGCAAGAATCTGAGTTGACTCAAGTAGCTAAATGAAAATGTCCAAGAAACGATGTTAATGGGTTACCTTGTATTACCAAGATAAATCACATGTAGCAATCAAAGCCCTACTCCATTTTTAGGATCTTAGTTATCGGTGTTTTACCTTCGGGAACATCAATATGACAACGACCTCGGAGGAATACAAGAGGATTCTAGATTTTCCAAACAACAGCCATAATATCAACCTTAGGTGAAAATTTAAAGACATAACTTCAAAGGTAGCCAATTTATTAGGCCTGGGAAAGATTAGCCAATGTAGAGTCATTGAAAAGGGTTTTAAATGGTAGGTCATTAAAGCCCGAATGAAGAAAAATACTGAAAAAGGCAAGTTAGAAGATCAACAATACAAGTTGGTGGCCTACACCATCTTTGGGCTAAAATTGTTCCCATCCAAAATCAGAGTCATTAGTTTAGAAGCCGTAAATGTTTTCATAGAATCTAAGCATGATTAGATCGATCCCTTTTTGATAATGGCTCGACTTTCAACGTGTTGCTAAAACACATTCTAGAAGAAATATTGATCAATAAATCTCATGTGAAGTCAAGTACTATAATGACTAGAGCATATGACTGCTCACCTAGGCTAATAATTAGGACTTTAGAAGTGGAGCTATATGTGGGGCCATAAATGTTCCTAACGACACTTCAAGTTATGAATATCCACCCTTCCTATAGTATGTTGTTAAGAAGACCTTAGATTCATGCAGTGGGGGCGGTAACTTCATCATTACACCAATACTTGAAGTATATCATGAACGAGATGTTGGTAACTGTCAAAGCTGAAGAGACAGTATCCATGCTAAAGAATATGACTATACCTTTCATCGAGGTGGAGGATTACAATGATGACAATATCCATGATTTTGAGATCATGAACACTGATTAAGTGCCTAAGAACACAATACTAAGAAGGCGAAGGATCTTAAAAGAAATAAAAATAGTAGCTCAATGCTTCTTGCAACACAAAATCCCATTTCAGTATAACTTTATCACCGGGGTACCAGAAAGAGTTAAGTTGACAAAGATGAAATGTGTTGACCTAAAGATTTGGGTTAGGGTATAAACCTAATAAAGAGGATCATCGGTGGGCTGTTGGTCGGAGGAGGGAAAGAAGAATGGCTAGAATTGAAGGAAAAGAGCCTGAAGAAGAAAAGCTAGAAATCCCTTCCCTTACAGTGTCATTCCCAAAAGCAGCATATATACTACTGCTTGACCGTTTTTTATGATCGGTTTATTTTAACTCGTAAGTGCACGAGTGTGTGATGTAGCAATTAACTCGGTAAGATCGAGGTCATATCCACAGAGAGCTAGATCTGGAAATTAAGCTAGGTAACAACAAAAAAAAAACTCAAGAGAAATTAAATTAATAATAACTTGGTTGAAAATAATTGATGGATTTGTTTTCAAAGATGACTAAGTGTAAATAGATTTTAAAAGACAAGAAAAAGTAAGACTTGGTCCAAATCAATTTTAATGGTGATTTCTTCAACATATATAAGATAACTCAACCTAATATCAATGATGGTGATATTAGATCGGAAGATATTACAATAAAGTTTAGAAAAATGAAAATTGATTATTGCTTAAGAATGAACAAGTACTTTCATATTAAGTAAGACATTGAATCAAGCAATCTCTATACCAAAACTAAAGTTTGTGCATAAAAATTCAAGATTATAACATTACCTAAATGATTTCTAAAATTTCTTTGCAATAATAAATCATTCATGAAGAAAATAAGAAGATAAACATTAAGATTCATTCATATCCCAAAGAACTCACCTCAATCACCATCATCCTTGATTCGGATCCAAGAAAGAGATTAGCTAATCATGATTTTATATAAGAACACTTCAATAAACATGAAATAACTTGAATCAAACTGAAATAATAAGTTTTACAAACTAAAGAACCGAAATCTATGAAGAAGAACACAACACAATTTCAGAAAAAACTCGGACACAAATCTGTCTCTAACTTTGGACAGCAATTTGACCCTTTTCCAAGCCTCCTCTAGAGATATCTATTAGAGACATATTTATAGGCAATTCTGTCACCTTTCCAGATCATTAAAGAACAGCTCATTTGGACATCTGAGTCAAAAGTTATGGATAAAACACCGAAAGGTGTTCTGAAACATCAAATCAGGACAGCTTTGCAACCACTTTGGTGCACGTTTTTCTTCCTCATTTATGAGCTATCTCTTTCTTCTTTTTGACCTAAAATAATGTAAAAATATTCCCTCCAGCTTTCCATCCATGTGCTTGCCTTCTTGGATCAATGAATTACCCAAAATAAATCAATTGTTGTTGTATGGACATGTAAGATCATGGATTGTTTTTGGTCTGATTTGAAGGTTGATTTAGGGCTGATTTGGGGCTGAGTTTAAGGCTGATTTGGGGCTGAATTTAAGCATCAAATAAGCCTATAAAATATACCTATTATTTGGGCTAAGATTGACATTGAAACCTTGAATGTTTAATGGTTGAAGTTTGCACA